>JAPZIH010000279.1:0-32108 GCA_027410445.1 Discoglossus pictus
CTAATGTCACTCTATAGACCCCCAGTCAGAAATGGAGAGGGTCTAATGTCACTGTAAAGACCCCCAGTCAGATATAGAGAGGGACTAATGTAACTGTATAGACCCCAAGTCAGATATAGAGAGGGACTAATGTCACTGTATAGACCCCCAGTCAGATATAGAGAGGGACTAATGTCACTGTATAGACCCCCAGTCAGATACAGAGAGGGACTAATGTCACTGTATAGACCCCCAGTCAGATAAAGAGAGGGACTAATGTCACTGTATAGACCCCCAGTCAGATATAGAGAGGGACTTATGTCACTGTATAGACCCCCCATTCAGATATAGAGAGGGACTAATGTCACTATATAGCCCCCAGTCAGATATAGAGAGGGACTAATGTCACTATATAGACCCCCAGTCAGATACAGAGAGGGACTAATGTCACTGTATAGACCCCCAGTCAGATACAGAGAGGGACTAATGTCACTCTATAGACCCCCCAGTCAGACATAGAGGGGGACTAATGTCACTGTATAGACCCCAAGTCAGATATAGAGAGGGACTAATGTCACTGTATAGACCCCCAGTCAGATATAGAGGGTCTAATGTCACTGTATAGACCCTCAGTCAGATATAGAGAGGGACTAATGTCACTGTATAGACCCCCATTCAGATACAGAGAAGGTCTAATGTCACTGTATAGACCCCCCAGCCAGATATAGAGAGGGACTAATGTCACTGTATAGACCCCAAGTCAGATATAGAGAGGGACTAATGTCACTGTATAGACCCCCAGTCAGATACAGAGAGGGACTAATGTCACTGTATAGACCCCCAGTCAGATATGGAGGGTCTAATGTCACAGTATAGCCCCCCAGTCAGATATAGAGAGCGTCTAATGTCACTGTATACACCACCAGTCAGATATAGAGAGGGTCTAATGTCACTGTATAGACCCCCAGTCAGATATAGAGATGGACTAATGTCACTGTATAGACCCCCAGTCAGATAAAGAGAGGGACTCATGTAACTATATAGACCCCCAGTCAGATATAGAGAGGGACTAATGTCACTGTATAGCCCCCCAGTCAGATATAGAGAGGGTCTAATGTCACTGTATAGACCCCAAGTCAGATATAGAGAGGGACTAATGTCACTGTATAGACCCCCAGTCAGATATAGAGAGGGACTAATGTCACTGTATAGACCCCAAGTCAGATATAGAGAGGGACTAATGTCACTGTATAGACCCCCAGTCAGATAAAGAGAGGGTCTAATGTCACTGTATAGCCCCCCAGTCAGATATAGAGAGGAACTAATGTCAATGTATAGACCCCCAGTCAGATATACATAGGGACTAATGTCACTGTATAGACCCAGTCAGATACAGAGAGGGACTAATGTCACTGTATAGACCCCCAGTCAGATATAGAGAGGGACTAATGTCACTGTATAGACCCCCAGTCAGATACAGAGAGGGACTAATGTCACTGTATAGACCCCCAGTCAGATACAGAGAGGGACTAATGTCGCTGTATAGACCCCCAGTCAGAAATAGAGAGGGAATAATGTCACTTTATAGACCCCCAGTCAGATATAGAGAGGGACTAATGTCACTGTATAGACCCCCAGTCAGATATAGAGAGGGTCTAATGTCACTGTATTTACCCCCACTCAGAAATAGAGAGGGACTAATGTCACTGTATAGACCCCTAGTCAGAAATAGAGAGTGACTAATGTCACTGTATAGACCCCTAGTCAGAAATAGAGAGGGACTAATGTCACTGTATAGACACCCAGTCAGAAATAGAGAGGGTCTAATGTCACTGTATGGACCCCCAGTCATATAGATCAAGGGACTAATGTCACTGTATAGACCCCCAGTCAGATATAGAGAGGGTCTAATGTCACTGTATAGACCCCCCAGTCAGATATAGAGAGGGACTAATGTCACTGTATAGACCCCCAGTCAGAAATAGAGAGGGACTAATGTCACTGTATAGACCCCCAGTCAGAAATAGAGAGGGTCTAATGTTACTGTATGGACCCCCAGTCATATAGATCAAGGGACTAATGTCACTGTATAGACACCCCAGTCAGATATAGAGAGGGTCTAATGTCACTGTATAGACCCCCAGTCAGATATAGAGAGGGTCTAATGTCACTGTATAGACCCCCCAGTCAGATATAGAGAGGGACTAATGTCACTGTATAGACCCCCAGTCAGAAATAGAGAGGGACTAATGTCACTGTATACACCCCCAGTCAGATATAGAGAGGGTCTAATGTCACTGTATAGACCCCCAGTCAGAAATAGAGAGGGTCTAATGTCACTACATAGACTCCCAGTCAGAAAAAGAGAGGGACTAATGTCACTGTATAGACCCCCAGTCAGATATAGAGATGGACTAATGTCACTGAATAGACCCCCACTCAGATATAGGGAGGGACTAATGTCACTGTATAGACACCCAGTCAGATATAGAGAGGGACTAATGTCACTGTATGGACCCCCAGTCATATAGAGAGGGACTAATGTCACTGTATAGACCCCCAGTCAGATATAGAGAGGGAATAATGTCACTGTATGGACCCCCAGTCATATAGAGAGGGACTAATGTCACTGTATAGACCCCCAGTCAGATATAGAGAGGGACTAATGTCACTGTATAGACCCCCAGTCAGATATAGAGAGGGACTAATGTCACTGCATAGACCCCCAGTCAGATATAGAGAGGGACTAATGTCACTGTATAGACCCCCAGTCAGATATAGAGAGGGTCTAATGTCACTGTATAGATCCCCAGTCAGAAATAGAGAGGGTCTAATGTCACTGTATGGACCCCCAGTCATATAGAGAGAGGGACTAATGTCACTGCATAGACTCCCAGTCAGAAAAAGAGAGGGACTAATGTCACTGTATAGACCCCCAGTCAGATATAGAGATGGACTAATGTCACTGAATAGACCCCCACTCAGATATAGGGAGGGACTAATGTCACTGTATAAACCTCCAGTCAGAAAAAGAGAGGGTCTAATGTCACTGTATAGACCCAACTCAGAAATAGAGAGGGACTAATGTCACTGTATGGATCCCCAGTCAGAAAAGAGATGGACTAATGTCACCGTATAGACCCCCAGTCAGATATAGAGAGGGTCTAATGTCACTGTATAGACCCCCAGTCAGATATAGAGAGGGACTAATGTCACTGTATAGACCCTCAGTCAGATATAGAGAGGTACTAATGTCACTGTATAGTCCCCTAATCAGAAATAGAGAGGGACTAATGTCACTGTATAGACCGTATAGTTAGATATAGAGAGGGGCGAATGTCACCGTATAGACCCCCAGTCAGATATAGAGAGGGTCTAATGTCACTGTATAGACCCCCAGTCAGATATAGAGAGGGTCTAATGTCACTGTATAGTCCCCCAGTCAGATATAGAGAGGGACTAATGTCACTGTATAGATCCCCAGTCAGAAAAAGAGAGGGACTAATGTCACTGTATAGACCCCTAGTCAGAAATAGAGAGGGACTAATGTCACTGTATAGATCCCTAGTCAGAAATAGAGAGGGTCTAATGTCACTGTATAGACCCCCAGTCAGAAATAGAGAGGGACTAATGTCACTGTATAGACCCACAGTCAGATATAGAGAGGGACTAATGTCACTGTATAGACCCCCAGTCAGATATAGAGAGGGTCTAATGTCACTGTATAGACCCCCCAGTCAGATATAGAGAGGGACTAATGTCACTGTATAGACCCAGTCAGATATAGAGAGGGTCTAATGTCACTGTATAGACCCACAGTCAGATATAGAGAGGGACTAATGTCACTGTATAGACCCCCAGTCAGAAATAGAGAGGGACTAATGTCACTGTATAGACCCCCCAGTCAGATATAGAGAGGGTCTAATGTCCCTGTATAGACCCCCAGTCAGATATAGAGAGGGACTAATGTCACTGTATAGACCCCCAGTCAGATATAGAGAGGGTCTAATGTCACTGTATAGACCCCCAGTCAGAAATAGAGAGGGACTAATGTCACTGTATAGACCCCCCAGTCAGATATAGAGAGGGTCTAATGTCACTGTATAGACCCCCCAGTCAGATATAGAGAGGGACTAATGTCACTGTATAGACCCACAGTCAGATATAGAGAGGGTCTAATGTCACTGTATAGACCCCCAGTCAGATATAGAGAGGGTCTAATGTCACTGTATAGACCCCCAGTCAGATATAGAGAGGGACTAATGTCACTGTATAGAGCCCCAGTCAGATATAGAGAGGGGCTAATGTCACTGTATAGCCCCCCAGTCAGATATAGAGAGGGTCTAATGTCACTGTATAGACCCCCAGTCAGATATAGAGAGGGTCTAATGTCACTGTATAGACCCCCGGTCACATATAGAGAGGTACTAATGTCACTGTATAGACCTCCAGTGAGAAAAAGAGAGGGACTAATGTCACTGTATTGACCCCCACTCAGATATAGAGAGGGACTAATGTCACTGTATAGACCCAACTCAGAAATAGAGAGGGACTAATGTCACTGTATAGACCCCAGTCGGATATAGAGAGGGACTAATGTCACTGTATAGACCCCCAGTCAGATATAGAGAGGGTCTAATGTCACTGTATAGACCCCCAGTCAGATATAGAGAGGGACTAATGTCACTGTATAGACCCCCAATCAGATATAGAGAGGGTCTAATGCCTCTGTATAGACAACCAGTCAGAAATAGAGAGGGACTAATGTCACTGTATGGACCCCCAGTCAGATATAGAGAGGGACTAATGTCACTGCATAGACCCCCAGACAGATATAGAGAGGGACTAATGTCACTGCATAGACCCCCAGACAGATATAGAGAGGGACTAATGTCACTGTATAGACCCCCAGACAGATATAGAGAGGGTCTAATGTCACTGTATAGACCCCCAGTCAGATATAGAGAGGGACTAATGTCACTGTATAGACCCCCCGGTCAGATATAGAGAGGGTCTAATGTCACTGTATGGACCCCCAGTCAAATATAGAGAGGGACTAATGTCACTGTATAGACCCCAGTCAGAAATAGAGAGGGACTAATGTCACTGTATAGACCCCCAGTCAGATATAGAGAGAGACTAATGTCACTGTATAGACCCCTAGTCAGAAAAAGAGAGGGACTAATGTCACTGTATATACCCCCACTCAGAAATAGAGAGAGACTAATGTCACTGTATAGACCCCTAGTCAGATATAGAGAGGGACTAATGTCACTGTATAGACCCCTAGTCAGAAAAAGAGAGGGACTAATGTCACTGGATATACCCCCACTCAGAAATAGAGAGAGACTAATGTGACTGTATATACCGCCAGTCAGAAATAGAGAGGGACTAATGTCACTGTATAGACACCCAGTCAGATATAGAGAGGGGCTAATGTCACTGTATAGACCCCCAGTCAGAAATAGAGAGTGACTAATGTCACTGTATAGACCCCCAGTCAGAAATAGAGAGTGACTAATGTCACTGTATAGACCCCAGTCAGATATAGAGAGGGACTAATGTCACTGTATAGCCCCCAGTCAGATATAGAGAGGGACTAATGTCACTGTATAGACCCCCAGTCAGATATAGAGAGGGACTAATGTCACTGCATAGACCCCAGTCAGAAATAGAGAGGTACCAATGTCACTGTATAGACCCCCAGTCAGAAATAGAGAGGGTCTAATGTCACTGTATAGACCCCAGTCAGATATAGAGAGGGACTAATGTCACTGTATAGACCCCAGTCAGAAATAGAGAGGTACTAATGTCACTGTATAGCCCCCAGTCAGATATAGAGAGGGACTGATGTCACTGTATAGACCCCAGTCAGATATAGAGAGGGACTAATGTCACTGTATAGACCCCAGTCAGATATAGAGAGGGACTAATGTCACTGTATAGACCCCAGTCAGATATAGAGAGGGACTAATGTCACTGTATAGACCCCAGTCAGATATAGAGAGGGACTAATGTCACTGTATAGACCCCAGTCAGATATAGAAAGGGACTAATGTCACTGCATAGACCCCAGTCAGAAATAGAGAGGTACCAATGTCACTGTATAGACCCCCAGTCAGAAAAAGAGAGGGACTAATGTCACTGTATATACCCCCACTCAGAAATAGAGAGAGACTAATGTCACTGTATAGACCCCTAGTCAGAAATAGAGAGGGACTAATGTCACTGTATAGACTCCCAGTAAAAAAAAGAGAGGGACTAATGTCACTGTATAGACCCCCTAGTCAGATATAGAGAGGGACTAATGTCACTGTATAGACCTTCAGTCAGAAAAAGAGAGGCACTAATGTCACTGTATAGACCCCCTAGTCAGATATAGAGAGGGTCTAATGTCACTGTATAGACCCCCTATTCAGATATAGAGAGGGACTAATGTCACTGTATAGACCTCCAGTCAGAAAAAGAGAGGGACTAATGTCACTGTATAGACCCCCCAGTCAGATATTGAGGGTCTAATGTCACTGTATAGACCCCCAGTCAGAAAAAGAGATGGACTAATGTCACTGTATAGACCCCCCGGTCAGATATAGAGAGGCTCTAATGTCACTGTATAGACCCCCAGTCAGATATAGAGAGGGACTAATGTCACTGTATAGACCCCCCAGTCAGATATAGAGAGGGGCTAATGTCACTGTATAGACCCCCAGTCAGAAATAGAGAGGGTCTAATGTCACTGTACAGACCCCCAGTCAGATATAGAGAGGGACTAATGTCACTGTATAGACCCCCAGTCAGATATAGAGAGGGACTAATGTCACTGTATAGACCCCCATTCAGATATAGAGAGGGACTAATGTCACTGCATAGACCCCCAGTTAGATATAGAGAGGGACTAATGTCACTGTATAGACCCCCAGTCAGATATAGAGAGGGACTAATGTCACTGTATAGACCCCCAGTCAGAAATAGAGAGGGACTAATGTCACTGTATAGACCCCCAGTCAGATATAGAGAGGGACTAATGTCACTGTATAGACCTCCAGTCAGAAAAAGAGAGGGACTAATGTCACTGTATAGACCCCCAGTCAGATATAGAGAGGGACTAATGTCACTGTATAGACCCCCAGTTAGATATAGAGAGGGACTAATGTCACTGTATAGACCTCCAGTCAGAAAAAGAGAGGGACTAATGTCACTGTATAGACCCCCCAGTCAGATATAGAGAGGGACTAATGTCACTGTATAGACCCCCCAGTCAGATATAGAGAGGGGCTAATGTCACTGTATAGACCCCCAGTCAGAAATAGAGAGGGACTAATGTCACTGTATAGACCCCCAGACAGATATAGAGAGGGTCTAATGTCACTGTATAGACCCCCAGTCAGATATAGAGAGGGACTAATGTCACTGTATAGACCCCCAGCCAGATATAGAGAGGGACTAATGTCACTGTATGGACCCCCAGTCAGAAATAGAGAGGGTCTAATGTCACTGTATAGACCCCAGTCAGAAATAGAGAGGGACTAATGTCACTGTATAGACCCCCAGTCAGATATAGAGAGAGACTAATGTCACTGTATAGACCCCTAGTCAGAAAAAGAGAGGGACTAATGTCACTGTATATACCCCCACTCAGAAATAGAGAGAGACTAATGTCACTGTATAGACCCCCAGTCAGATATAGAGAGGGACTAATGTCACTGTATAGACCCCCAGTCAGATATAGAGAGGGACTAATGTCACTGTATAGACCCCCAGTAAGAAATAGAGAGGGACTAATGTCACTAAATGGACCCCTCAGTCAGATATAGAGAGGGACTAATGTCACTGTATAGACCCCTAGTCAGAAATAGAGAGTGACTAATGTCACTGTTTAGTCCCCTAGTCAGAAATAGAGAGGGACTAATGTCACTGTATAGACACCCAGTCAGATATAGAGAGGGACTAATGTCACTGTATAGACACCCAGTCAGATATAGAGAGGGACTAATGTCACTGTATAGACCCCCAGTAAGAAATAGAGAGGGACTAATGTCACTAAATGGACCCCTCAGTCAGATATAGAGAGGGACTAATGTCACTGTATAGACCCCTAGTCAGATATAGAGAGGGACTAATGTCACTGTATAGACCCCCAGTAAGAAATAGAGAGGGACTAATGTCACTAAATGGACCCCTCAGTCAGAAATAGAGAGAGACTAATGTCACTGTATAGACCCCTAGTCAGATATAGAGAGGGACTAATGTCACTGTATAGACACCCAGTCAGATATAGAGAGGGACTAATGTCACTGTATAGACCCCCAGTAAGAAATAGAGAGGGACTAATGTCACTAAATGGACCCCTCAGTCAGATATAGAGAGGGACTAATGTCACTGTATAGACCCCTAGTCAGAAATAGAGAGTGACTAATGTCACTGTTTAGTCCCCCAGTCAGATATAGAGAGGGTCTAATGTCACTGTATAGCCCCCCAGTCAGATATAGAGAGGGACTAATGTCACTGTATAGACCCCCGGTCACATATAGAGAGGTACTAATGTCACTGTATAGACCCCCAGTCAGATATAGACAGGGTCTAATGTCACTGTATAGACCCCCGGTCACATATAGAGAGGTACTAATGTCACTGTATAGACCCCCAGTCAGATATAGAGAGGGACTAATGTCACTGTATAGACCTCCAGTGAGAAAAAGAGAGGGACTAATGTCACTGTATAGACCCAACTCAGAAATAGAGAGGGACTAATGTCACTGTATAGACCCCAGTCGGATATAGAGAGGGGCCCATGTCACTGTATAGACCCCCAGTCAGATATAGAGAGGGTCTAATGTCACTGTATAGACCCCCAGTCAGATATAGAGAGGGACTAATGTCTCTGTATAGACAACCAGTCAGAAATAGAGAGGGTCTAATGCCTCTGTATAGACAACCAGTCAGAAATAGAGAGGGACTAATGTCACTGTATGGACCCCCAGTCAGATATAGAGAGGGACTAATGTCACTGCATAGACCCCCAGACAGATATAGAGAGGGACTAATGTCACTGCATAGACTCCCAGACAGATATAGAGAGGGACTAATGTCACTGTATAGACCCCCAGACAGATATAGAGAGGGTCTAATGTCACTGTATAGACCCCCTAGTCAGATATAGAGAGGGTCTAATGTCACTGTATAGACCCCCTTTTCAGATATAGAGAGGGACTAATGTCACTGTATAGACCCCCAGTTAGATATAGAGAGGGACTAATGTCACTGTATAGACCTCCAGTCAGAAAAAGAGAGGGACTAATGTCACTGTATAGACCCCCCGGTCAGATATAGAGAGGGTCTAATGTCACTGTATAGACCCCCAGTCAGATATAGAGAGGGACTAATGTCACTGTATAGACCCCCCAGTCAGATATAGAGAAGGACTAATGTCACTGTATAGACCCCCATTCAGATATAGAGAGGGACTAATGTCACTGTATAGACCCCCAGTTAGATATAGAGAGGGACTAATGTCACTGTATAGACCCCCAGTCAGATATAGAGAGGGACTAATGTCACTGTATAGACCCCCAGTCAGAAATAGAGAGGGACTAATGTCACTGTATAGACCCCCAGTCAGATATAGAGAGGGACTAATGTCACTGTATAGACCTCCAGTCAGAAAAAGAGAGGGACTAATGTCACTGTATAGACCCCCCAGTCAGATATAGAGAGGGACTAATGTCACTGTATAGACCCCCCAGTCAGATATAGAGAGGGGCTAATGTCACTGTATAGACCCCCAGTCAGAAATAGAGAGGGACTAATGTCACTGTATAGACCCCCAGTCAGATATAGAGAGGGACTAATGTCACTGTATAGACCCCAGTCGGATATAGAGAGGGTCTAATGTCACTGTATAGACCCCCAGTCAGATATAGAGAGGGACTAATGTCACTGTATAGACCCAACTTAGAAATAGAGAGGGTCTAATGTCACTGTATAGACCCCCAGTCAGCTATAGATAGGGTCTAATGTCACTGTGTAGACCCCCAGTCAGATATAGAGAGGGACTAATGTCACTGTATAGACCCCCAGTCAGATATAGAGAGGGGCTAATGTCACTGTATAGACCCCAGTCGGATATAGAGAGGGTCTAATGTCACTGTATAGACCCCCAGTCAGATATAGAGAGGGACTAATGTCACTGTATAGACCCCCAGTTAGATATAGAGAGGGACTAATGTCACTGTATAGACCTCCAGTCAGAAAAAGAGAGGGACTAATGTCACTGTATAGACCCCCCAGTCAGATATAGAGAGGGACTAATGTCACTGTATAGACCCCCCAGTCAGATATAGAGGGGCTAATGTCACTGTATAGACCCCCAGTCAGATATAGAGAGGGACTAATGTCACTGTATGGACCCCCAGTCAGATATAGAGAGGGACTAATGTCACTGCATAGACCCCCAGACAGATATAGAGAGGGACTAATGTCACTGTATAGACCCCCAGCCAGATATAGAGAGGGACTAATGTCACTGTATGGACCCCCAGTCAGATATAGAGAGGGTCTAATGTCACTGTATAGACCCCAGTCAGAAATAGAGAGGGACTAATGTCACTGTATAGACCCCCAGTCAGATATAGAGAGAGACTAATGTCACTGTATAGACCCCCAGTCAGAAAAAGAGAGGGACTAATGTCACTGGATATACCCCCACTCAGAAATAGAGAGAGACTAATGTGACTGTATATACCGCCAGTCAGATATAGAGAGGGTCTAATGTCACTGTATAGACCCCCAGTCAGATATAGAGAGGGGCTAATGTCACTGTATAGACCCCTAGTCAGAAATAGAGAGTGACTAATGTCACTTTATAGACCCCCAGTCAGAAATAGAGAGTGACTAATATCACTGTATAGACCCCGGTCAGAAATAGAGAGGGACTAATGTCACTGTATAGACCCCCAGTCAGATATAGAGAGGGACTAATGTCACTGTATAGACCCCCAGTCAGATATAGAGAGGGGCTAATGTCACTGTATAGACCCCTAGTCAGAAATAGAGAGTGACTAATGTCACTGTATAGACCCCCAGTCAGAAATAGAGAGTGACTAATGCCACTGTATAGACCCCGGTCAGAAAAAGAGAGGGACTAATGTCACTGTATAGACCCCCAGTCAGAAAAAGAGAGGGACTAATGTCACTGTATAGACCCCAGTCAGATATAGAGAGGGACTAATGTCACTGTATAGACCCCAGTCAGAAATAGAGAGGTACTAATGTCACTGTATAGCCCCCAGTCAGATATAGAGAGGGACTAATGTCACTGTATAGACCCCAGTCAGAAATAGAGAGGGACTAATGTCACTGTATAGACCCCAGTCAGATATAGAGAGGGACTAATGTCACTGCATAGACCCCAGTCAGAAATAGAGAGGTACCAATGTCACTGTATAGACCCCCAGTCAGAAATAGAGAGGGTCTAATGTCACTGTATAGACCCCAGTCAGATATAGAGAGGGACTAATGTCACTGTATAGACCCCAGTCAGAAATAGAGAGGTACTAATGTCACTGTATAGACCCCCAGTCAGATATAGAGAGGGACTAATGTCACTGTATAGCCCCCAGTCAGATATAGAGAGGGACTAATGTCACTGTATAGACCCCAGTCAGATATAGAGAGGGACTAATGTCACTGTATAGCCCCCAGTCAGATATAGAGAGGGACTAATGTCACTGTATAGACCCCAGTCAGATATAGAGAGGGACTAATGTCACTGTATTGACCCCCACTCAGATATAGAGAGGGACTAATGTCACTGTATAGACCTCCAGTCAGATATAGAGAGGGACTAATGTCACTGTATAGACCCCCAGTCAGAAATAGAGAGGTACCAATGTCACTGTATAGACCCGCAGTCAGAAAAAGAGAGGGACTAATATCACTGTATAGACCCCTAGTCAGAAATAGAGAGGGACTAATGTCACTGTATAGACTCCCAGTAAAAAAAAGAGAGGGACTAATGTCACTGTATAGACCCCCTAGTCAGATATAGAGAGGGACTAATGTCACTGTATAGACCCCCAGTCAGAAAAAGAGAGGCACTAATGTCACTGTAGAGACCCCTAGTCAGATATAGAGAGGGACTAATGTCACTGTATAGACCTTCAGTCAGAAAAAGAGAGGCACTAATGTCACTGTATAGACCCCCTAGTCAGATATAGAGAGGGTCTAATGTCACTGTATAGACCCCCTATTCAGATATAGAGAGGGACTAATGTCACTGTATAGACCCCCAGTTAGATATAGAGAGGGACTAATGTCACTGTATAGACCTCCAGTCAGAAAAAGAGAGGGACTAATGTCACTGTATAAACCCCCCAGTCAGATATTGAGGGTCTAATGTCACTGTATAGCCCCCAGTCAGATATAGAGAGAGACTAATGTCACTGTATAGACCCCCCAGTCAGATATTGAGGGTCTAATGTCACTGTATAGACCCCCAGTCAGAAAAAGAGAGGGACTAATGTCACTGTATAGACCCCCCGGTCAGATATAGAGAGGGTCTAATGTCACTGTATAGACCCCCAGTCAGATATAGAGAGGGACTAATGTCACTGTATAGACCCCCCAGTCAGATATAGAGAGGGGCTAATGTCACTGTATAGACCCCCAGTCAGAAATAGAGAGGACTAATGTCACTGTATAGACCCCCAGTCAGATATAGAGAGGGACTAATGTCACTGTATAGACCCCCAGTCAGATATAGAGAGGGACTAATGTCATTGTATAGACCCCCATTCAGATATAGAGAGGGACTAATGTCACTGTATATACCCCCACTCAGAAATAGAGAGAGACTAATGTCACTGTATAGACCCCTAGTCAGAAATAGAGAGGGACTAATGTCACTGTATAGACTCCCAGTAAAAAAAAGAGAGGGACTAATGTCACTGTATAGACCCCCTAGTCAGATATAGAGAGGGTCTAATGTCACTGTATAGACCCCCTATTCAGATATAGAGAGGGACTAATGTCACTGTATAGACCCCCAGTTAGATATAGAGAGGAACTAATGTCACTGTATAGACCTCCAGTCAGAAAAAGAGAGGGACTAATGTCACTGTATAGACCCCCCAGTCAGATATTGAGGGTCTAATGTCACTGTATAGACCCCCAGTCAGATATAGAGAGAGACTTATGTCACTGTATAGACCCCCCAGTCAGATATTGAGGGTCTAATGTCACTGTATAGACCCCCAGTCAGAAAAAGAGTGGGACTAATGTCACTGTATAGACCCCCCGGTCAGATATAGAGAGGGTCTAATGTCACTGTATAGACCCCCAGTCAGATATAGAGAGGGACTAATGTCACTGTATAGACCCCCCAGTCAGATATAGAGAGGGGCTAATGTCACTGTATAGACCCCCAGTCAGAAATAGAGAGGGACTAATGTCACTGTATAGACCCCCAGTCAGATATAGAGAGGGACTAATGTCACTGTATAGACCCCCAGTCAGATATAGAGAGGGACTAATGTCATTGTATAGACCCCCATTCAGATATAGAGAGGGACTAATGTCACTGTATTGACCCCCACTCAGATATAGAGAGGGACTAATGTCACTGTAAAGACCCCCAGTTAGATATAGAGAGGCACTAATGTCACTGTATAGACCTCCAGTCAGAAAAAGAGAGGGACTAATGTCACTGTATAGACCCCCCAGTCAGATATAGAGAGGGACTAATGTCACTGTATAGACCCCCCAGTCAGATATAGAGAGGGGCTAATGTCACTGTATAGACCCCCAGTCAGAAATAGAGAGGGACTAATGTCACTGTATAGACCCCCAGTCAGATATAGAGAGGGACTAATGTCACTGTATAGACCCCAGTCGGATATAGAGAGGGACTAATGTCACTGTATAGACCCAACTTAGAAATAGAGAGGGTCTAATGTCACTGTGTAGACCCCCCAGTCAGATATAGAGAGGGGCTAATGTCACTGTGTAGACCCCCAGTCAGATATAGAGAGGGACTAATGTCACTGTATAGACCCCCAGTCAGATATAGAGAGGGGCTAATGTCACTGTATAGACCCCAGTCGGATATAGAGAGGGTCTAATGTCACTGTATAGACCCCCAGTCAGATATAGAGAGGGACTAATGTCACTGTATAGACCCCCAGTTAGATATAGAGAGGGACTAATGTCACTGTATAGACCTCCAGTCAGAAAAAGAGAGGGACTAATGTCACTGTATAGACCCCCCAGTCAGATATAGAGAGGGACTAATGTCACTGTATAGACCCCCCAGTCAGATATAGAGAGGGGCTAATGTCACTGTATAGACCCCCAGTCAGAAATAGAGAGGGACTAATGTCACTGTATAGACCCCCAGTCAGATATAGAGAGGGACTAATGTCACTGTATAGACCCCAGTCGGATATAGAGAGGGTCTAATGTCACTGTATAGACCCCCAGTCAGATATAGAGAGGGACTAATGTCACTGTATAGACCCAACTTAGAAATAGAGAGGGTCTAATGTCACTGTATAGACCCCCAGTCAGCTATAGATAGGGTCTAATGTCACTGTGTAGACCCCCAGTCAGATATAGAGAGGGGCTAATGTCACTGTGTAGACCCCCAGTCAGATATAGAGAGGGACTAATGTCACTGTATAGACCCCAGTCGGATATAGAGAGGGTCTAATGTCACTGTATAGACCCCCAGTCAGATATAGAGAGGGACTAATGTCACTGTATAGACCCAACTTAGAAATAGAGAGGGTCTAATGTCACTGTATAGACCCCCAGTCAGATATAGAGAGGGTCTAATGTCACTGTGTAGACCCCCAGTCAGATATAGAGAGTGGCTAATGTCACTGTGTAGACCCCCAGTCAGATATAGAGAGGGACTAATGTCACTGTATAGACCCCCAGTCAGATATAGAGAGGGGCTAATGTCACTGTATAGACCCCCAGTCAGATATAGATAGGGTCTAATGTCACTGTATTGACCCCCACTCAGATATAGAGAGGGACTAATGTCACCGTATAGACCCCCAGTTAGATATAGAGAGGGACTAATGTCACTGTATAGACCTCCAGTCAGAAAAAGAGAGGGACTAATGTCACTGTATAGACCCCCCAGTCAGATATAGAGAGGGACTAATGTCACTGTATAGACCCCCAGTCAGATATAGAGGGTCTAATGTCACTGTATAGACCCCCAGTCAGATATAGAGAGGGACTAATGTCACTGTATAGACCCCCCAGTCAGATATAGAGAGGGGCTAATGTCACTGTGTAGACCCCCAGTCAGATATAGAGAGGGACTAATGTCACTGTATAGACCCCCAGTCAGATATAGAGAGGGGCTAATGTCACTGTATAGACCCCCAGTCAGATATAGATAGGGTCTAATGTCACTGTATTGACCCCCACTCAGATATAGAGAGGGACTAATGTCACCGTATAGACCCCCAGTTAGATATAGAGAGGGACTAATGTCACTGTATAGACCTCCAGTCAGAAAAAGAGAGGGACTAATGTCACTGTATAGACCCCCCAGTCAGATATAGAGAGGGACTAATGTCACTGTATAGACTCCCAGTCAGATATAGAGAGGGGCTAATGTCACTGTGTAGACCCCCAGTCAGATATAGAGAGGGACTAATGTCACTGTATAGACCCCCAGCCAGATATAGAGAGGGGCTAATGTCACTGTATAGACCCCCAGTCAGATATAGATAGGGTCTAATGTCACTGTATTGACCCCCACTCAGATATAGAGAGGGACTAATGTCACTGTATAGACCCCCCAGTCAGATATAGAGAGGGGCTAATGTCACTGTGTAGACCCCCAGTCAGATATAGAGAGGGACTAATGTCACTGTATAGACCCCCAGCCAGATATAGAGAGGGGCTAATGTCACTGTATAGACCCCCAGTCAGATATAGATAGGGTCTAATGTCACTGTATTGACCCCCACTCAGATATAGAGAGGGACTAATGTCACCGTATAGACCCCCAGTTAGATATAGAGAGGGACTAATGTCACTGTATAGACCTCCAGTCAGAAAAAGAGAGGGACTAATGTCACTGTATAGACCCCCCAGTCAGATATAGAGAGGGACTAATGTCACCGTATAGACCCCCAGTTAGATATAGAGAGGGACTAATGTCACTGTATAGACCTCCAGTCAGAAAAAGAGAGGGACTAATGTCACTGTATAGACCCCCAGTCAGATATAGAGAGGGTCTAATGTCACTGTATAGACCCCCCAGTCAGATATAGAGAGGGGCTAATGTCACTGTGTAGACCCCCAGTCAGATATAGAGAGGGACTAATGTCACTGTATAGACCCCCAGCCAGATATAGAGAGGGACTAATGTCACTGTATAGACCCCCAGTCAGATGTAGATAGGGTGTAATGTCACTGTGTAGACCCCCAGTCAGATATAGAGAGGGACTAATGTCACTGTATAGACCCAACTTAGAAATAGAGAGGGTCTAATGTCACTGTATAGACCCCCAGTCAGCTCTAGATAGGGTCTAATGTCACTGTGTAGACCCCCAGTCAGATATAGAGAGGGGCTAATGTCACTGTGTAGACCCCCAGTCAGATATAGAGAGGGGCTAATGTCACTGTATAGACCCCCAGTGAGATATAGAGAGGGACTAATGTCACTGTATAGACCACCAGTCAGATGTAGATAGGGTCTAATGTCACTGTGTAGACCCCCAGTCAGATATAGAGAGGGACTAATGTCACTGTATAGACCCCCAGTCAGAAATAGAGAGGGACTAATGTCACTGTATAGACCCCCAGTCAGAAAAAGAGAGGGACTAATGTCACTGTATAGACCTCCAGTCAGAAAAAGAGAGGGACTAATGTCACTGTATAGACCCCCCAGTCAGATATTGAGGGTCTAATGTCACTGTATAGACCCCCCAGTCAGATATAGAGAGAGACTAATGTCACTGTATAGACCCCCCAGTCAGATATTGAGGGTCTAATGTCACTGTATAGACCCCCAGTCAGAAAAAGAGAGGGACTAATGTCACTGTATAGACCCCCAGTCAGATATAGAGAGGGACTAATGTCACTGTATAGACCCCCAGTCAGAAATAGAGAGGGACTAATGTCACTGTATAGACCTCCAGTCAGATATAGAGAGAGACTAATGTCACTGTATAGACCCCCCAGTCAGATATTGAGGGTCTAATGTCACTGTATAGACCCCCAGTCAGATATAGAGAGAGACTAATGTCACTGTATAGACCCCCCAGTCAGATATTGAGGGTCTAATGTCACTGTATAGACCCCCAGTCAGAAAAAGAGAGGGACTAATGTCACTGTATAGACCCCCAGTCAGATATAGAGAGGGACTAATGTCACTGTATAGACCCCCAGTCAGAAATAGAGAGGGTCTAATGTCACTGTATAGACCCCCCGGTCAGATATAGAGAGGGTCTAATGTCACTGTATAGACCCCCAGTCAGATATAGAGAGGGACTAATGTCACTGTATAGACCCCCCAGTCAGATATAGAGAGGGGCTAATGTCACTGTATAGACCCCCAGTCAGAAATAGAGAGGGACTAATGTCACTGTATAGACCCCCAGTCAGATATAGAGGGGGACTAATGTCACTGTATAGACCCCCAGTCAGATATAGAGAGGGACTAATGTCATTGTATAGACCCCCAGTCAGATATAGAGAGGGACTAATGTCACTGTATTGACCCCCACTCAGATATAGAGAGGGACTAATGTCACTGTATAGACCCCCAGTTAGATATAGAGAGGGACTAATGTCACTGTATAGACCTCCAGTCAGAAAAAGAGAGGGACTAATGTCACTGTATAGACCCCCCAGTCAGATATAGAGAGGGACTAATGTCACTGTATAGACCCCCCAGTCAGATATAGAGAGGGGCTAATGTCACTGTATAGACCCCCAGTCAGAAATAGAGAGGGACTAATGTCACTGTATAGACCCCCAGTCAGATATAGAGTGGGACTAATGTCACTGTATAGACCCCAGTCGGATATAGAGACGGTCTAATGTCACTGTATAGACCCCCAGTCAGATATAGAGAGGGACTAATGTCACTGTATAGACCCAACTTAGAAATAGAGAGGGTCTAATGTCACTGTATAGACCCCCAGTCAGCTATAGATAGGGTCTAATGTCACTGTATAGACCCCCAGTCAGATATAGAGAGGGGCTAATGTCACTGTGTAGACCCCCAGTCAGATATAGAGAGGGACTAATGTCACTGTATAGACCCCCAGTCAGATATAGAGAGGGGCTAATGTCACTGTATAGACCCCCAGTCAGATATAGATAGGGTCTAATGTCACTGTATTGACCCCCACTCAGATATAGAGAGGGACTAATGTCACCGTATAGACCCCCAGTTAGATATAGAGAGGGACTAATGTCACTGTATAGACCTCCAGTCAGAAAAAGAGAGGGACTAATGTCACTGTATAGACCCCCCAGTCAGATATAGAGAGGGACTAATGTCACTGTATAGACCCCCCAGTCAGATATAGAGAGGGGCTAATGTCACTGTGTAGACCCCCAGTCAGATATAGAGAGGGACTAATGTCACTGTATAGACCCCCAGCCAGATATAGAGAGGGACTAATGTCACTGTATAGACCCCCAGTCAGATGTAGATAGGGTCTAATGTCACTGTGTAGACCCCCAGTCAGATATAGAGAGGGACTAATGTCACTGTATAGACCCAACTTAGAAATAGAGAGGGTCTAATGTCACTGTATAGACCCCCAGTCAGCTCTAGATAGGGTCTAATGTCACTGTGTAGACCCCCAGTCAGATATAGAGAGGGGCTAATGTCACTGTGTAGATTCCCAGTCAGATATAGAGAGGGGCTAATGTCACTGTATAGACCCCCAGTCAGATATAGAGAGGGACTAATGTCACTGTATAGACCACCAGTCAGATGTAGATAGGGTCTAATGTCACTGTGTAGACCCCCAGTCAGATATAGAGAGGGACTAATGTCACTGTATAGACCCCCAGTCAGATATAGATAGGGTCTAATGTCACTATGTAGACTCCCAGTCAGATACAGAGAGGGACTAATGTCACTGTATAGACCCCCAGTCAGAAATAGAGAGGGACTAATGTCACTGTATAGACCCCCAGCCAGCTATAGAGAGGGACTAATGTCACTGTATAGACCACCAGTCAGATGTAGATAGGGTCTAATGTCACTGTGTAGACCCCCAGTCAGATATAGAGAGGGACTAATGTCACTGTATAGACCCCCAGTCAGATATAGAGAGGGACTAATGTCACTGTATAGACTCCCAGTCAGATATAGAGAGGGTCTAATGTCACTGTATAGACTCCCAGTCAGATATAGAGAGGGACTAATGTCACTGTATAGACCCCCAGTCAGATATAGAGAGGGACTAATGTCACTGTATAGACCACCAGTCAGATATAGAGAGGTACTAATGTCACTGTATAGACCCCAGTCAGATATAGAGAGGGACTAATGTCACTGTATAGACTCCCAGTCAGATATAGAGAGGGACTAATGTCACTGTATAGACCCCAGTCAGATATAGAGAGGGACTAATGTCACTGTATAGACCACCAGTCAGATATAGAGAGGTACTAATGTCACTGTATAGACCCCAGTCAGATATAGAGAGGGACTAATGTCACTGTATAGACCCCAGTCAGATATAGAGAGGGACTAATGTCACTGTATAGACTCCCAGTCAGATATAGAGAGGGACTAATGTCACTGTATAGACCCCCAGTCAGATATAGAGAGGGACTAATGTCACTGTATAGACCCCCAGTCAGATATAGAGAGGGACTAATGTCACTGTATAGACCCCCAGTCAGATATAGAGAGGGACTAATGTCACTGTATAGACCCCCAGTCAGATATAGAGAGGGACTAATGTCACTGTGCAGACCCCAGTTAAGGAATGTAAGCATGCCTGGGATAAGTGATAGACCAATCGCACAATAAGTCAGTCTTTTAGGTAGATAGAATGGGCAGCCTAGAGCAGCCTTGTTAGATCTGTTTATATTACATGATATTCACATCCAAACTGGCAGATAATAGGAAGCTTTTTGTGCCATTAGTTTTGCTGTATGTTACTCTGTTAGATCAACAAAATATTAATGTTTTATAATTTGGGATGAGAAATGATTTTGCCTCAGATTTAGTTATGTAAAAGGCCATAAAGAATAAAATAACCGGATCAGAATTCACAGCCTTGTTAAATTGCAATTACAGAAGTTTTTAGTTAGTGAACTTATATCCAAAAGCAAGGTCTTCACTAACTAAAAACTTCTGTAAAAATAATATGCTATGTGCTTAAATAGAGCCCTATTCAATTGGCCAAATTGCAATTTAATAAGGCTGCTAGTGTCTATTTAATCCACCTTCAAAGCTGAGATCCATCTCCGGGTTTTCCCCATAATGTGCATCTGGTTTGCGTTAGGAGGGATGTGCCCTGTGACTCTGGGCCTAATTACCTCATGATGGAGGGCTCGGGCTCCCGGGGGTCCTGACCTATGGCCTGATGTGGAGTCACCTTGGCGGCTACATGCCCTCCACTACTGCAAGGGTTAATGGGAGAGGTGCTCTGCAGATCCACTGGGAAATAAGGATGGACCTTGATACATTGTAGCATCATAGTGTCATATGTATACTAGAAAATACATATATAATAATAATAATAATAATAATAATAATAATAATAAATATATCCTTTATAGCCAATGTTGGAGATATTTGATTTTTGAATCACCAGGGCAGGATCTTGGATACAGATTAGATCTTTATCCAGTTCATTTGAAAGCCTTAAGTTTACTATATGATTAAATGGAAGTTTAATTCACAGCAGATACCACCCTTCAACAATAAATGAAGTCCCCAGACATCGTCAGATCTAAGATTTGTTTTTAAAAATGCCTTTTTGCTCCTGGAGACACATGGCATTCCCAAGCACTAAACCTGCAGGTTAATGAAACCTGCAATGAGCGGCCCGTACAGTAGGCTGGAGCGCCGAAGGTAATCATTGCAAAGCAGGAAAGTTGAAGTACACGGAGGGGAGAGTATCGCAATGAGCGTCGAAGGCCCTCATTGCAGGCACTCATTGCAGGGCTCGCAATGGGTGCCTCAGGCGCTCATCGCAAGGCCCGTGGGACTTAGGCTGCAATGAGCGCCGAAGGTGCTCATTGCAGTGCCGGCTCTTGTCACGATCCACGCAAATCGAGGCACGCTGTTGTGGGCTGCAAGAAATTACGACTATAACGGCCGAACCACAGAACTGGGAAGCCCAGCAAAAACACACAATTATGCCCCAAATTAACTCACACACAGCACAGGGGAGAGCCAGGGAGCCTGTGAGTGAGGTTGCAAGTTCATTTGAGGCATATAACAGGTAGGAAACGAGGCAAAGGCGTTCATTGCCAGGCGCACAATGAGTTCGAGGCACGCAACACCTTGAAAAAAAATAAGATTTTAACTGCCGCTATTTTTTTCAAGCCTGTAACTCAGAAGCCAGTGGAAGACACCAAAAAGACGCCAATTACTTAAAAAATGTACTAACAACTTCACACACAGCACGGGGGGGGAGGCTGGGAGCCTGTGAGTGAGGTCGTAAGTTAATTTGAGGTTAATTTGGCGTTTTTCGGAGATTGAAAATCGGCTACGCAAGAAAAACAAATGGCGGCCGTAAATTGAGGCCGAAAGCAGTAAGAATTAGCCCATCATTGCGAGGCTCGCAAGACTTGAGCAGGGAGAAAGAGGAGAAAGACACAGGGGAGGGAAGAGACACAGGGGAGGGAAATAAGGGAAAAAAACACAGGGCGGGGAGTGGGGGAGGGAGAGGAAGGGAAACAGACACAAGGGTCAGAGAGTTGAGAGAGGCTCGCAATGAGTGCCGAAAGTTGCGGGTTGGATGACGCATGAAATGAGTGGTGAAGCAGGGGAGAGGCTTGCAATGAGCGCTGAAGGCGCTCATCGCGAGGCCCTCAAGTTAGAGGGGGAGAGCCTTGCATTGTGTGGCAAACAGCATTGCCAGCCATCACATTTTATTGCCGCCATTTTTGACAGGCAAGTCGCTAGTGTATAATATTCAGCTCTGGCACAGTGCCTGCAAACCTTAACCCTTTGTGTGCCTAAAGATATTTTAACCTGGTATTTTTTGTAAATAAAAATGGACACAGCATTATGGGAAATAAAGTGGTGTATAATTTCACTCCAGCAAGCAATTTTTTTTATATTTATTTATTTTTAAATAAGGATATTAGTTAAAATGAGTCAATATTCATGGGTAACATGAATAAAGTGGCATCCATAACCGTTTTCTGCTGTCATGTTTACTATTTGTTACTTTATTCAAAATATGGACTAATAGAAAGCTGCAGCCATATGTATAAAATATATTATTTTGAAAAACTCCACATGAAAATATGCAACTTATTTTTTATCTTTTATATGCAATTATGCTGCAGTGTAATCTGCCATTTTGGATTCCTATGATCAATTTCTCCAAGTGGCAGCAGACTTTCTATCTGCACAATAGACATGTGGAATCTACAACTGCCAATGCTTTGTGTGTAAGACAAACCCAGAGCCAGCCGGTCCCATCTTATTTTTCTTTCTTTCTCCTGCAATATAAAAAAAAAGAAATGAAGGGGTCAGGGGCCAGGCAGAGAGAAGGAGGGGCGTGTGGAAAGATTGATCCAAGACAGAAAAGAAGTGAAGGAGAAAAAAAAAAGGTTTGTTTTCCTCTAAACGTCAGCAAAAGGAGAAAAGGAGGAGAGGAGTTCTGTGGTCACTTGGCTGAAAAGTTTGTGAAGTTGGGAGAGAAGAGACGGAAGGAGAGAGAGAGAGAGAAGGAGAGACAGAGACAGAAGGAGTGAGAGAAACCAGAGAGAGAGAGAGAGAAGGAGAGAGGGAAACAGAAAGAGAGAGAGAGAGAAACAGAAGGAGAGAGAGAGAAGGAGAGAGGGAGACAGAAGGAGTGAGAGAAACCAGAGAGAGAGAGACAGAAGGAGAGAGAGAGACAGAAGGAGTGAGAGAAACCGAAGGAGAGAGAGACAGAAGGAGAGAGGGAAACAGAAAGAGGGAGAGAGAGAAACAGAAGGAGAGAGAGAGAAGGAGAGAGAGAGAGAGAGAGACAGAGGGAGAGAGAGAGAGAAGGAGAGAGAGAGAGACTGAAAGAAAGAGAGAGAGACAGAAGGAGAGAGAGAGATAGAAAGAGAGGGACAAAGAGAGAGTGAGAGAGAGACAGAAGGAGAGAGAGAGACAGAAAGAAAGAAAGAGAGAGACAAAAAGAAAGAGAGAGGGACAGAGAGAGAGAGCAGGAAAGAGAGAGAGAATTTGGGGGAGGAAAGGGGGATTGAGACAGAGAGAGATAAGGGTTGGAATAATAAGTATTTATTTAATGGCTAACTGAGAAGGAAGAAGACATTGGAAGAATTAGATCATAGGGCGAGAGAGAGAGGGTCTTCACCGGCATGGAAAGGGGACTTGCTTTGGACAAGCCAGGACCCCCCAACACCATGCGGATAATGGAGACCCCAGAAATCCCCCAGAGCCGAAAGAACTTCAGTGTCAGCCGTCTCTTGGACTTGGAAGAAGCGGTGGCCGCAGGGATGCAAGGAGCCGGTGAGGAGGACAAGGACCCGGGGTCAGGGGGCAGCAGCGATAGTGAGGTGACCGTCCAGGAAGGTAAGTCACAGGGGAGGGATCTGTGTTGGAAGGTAAAGGGAGTACCTGGGGAATTAAACTAGAAATAAATGTCATTATTTAGAAATATATATATAAATATATATATTTTTTTATTTATCGTTATCTGGGTGTGATAATGAGTTGCCTATGTATTCTAATAAGGGTATCGTTATCTGAGTGTGATAATGAGCTGCCTATGTATTATAATAAGGGTATCGTTATCTGGGTGTGATAATGAGCTGCCTATGTATTATAATAAGGGTATCATTATCTGGGTGTGATAATAAGCTGCCTATGAATTATAATAAGGGTATCGTTATCTGGGTGTGATAATGAGCAGCCTGTGTATTATAATATGGGTATCGTTATCTGGGTGTGATAATGAGCTGCCTGTGTATTATAATAGGGTATCGTTATCTGGGTGTGATAATGAGCTGCCTGTGTATTATAATAAGGGTATTGTTATCTGGGTGTGATAATGAGCTGCCTATGTATTATAATAAGGGTATCGTTATCTGGGTGTGATAATGAGCAGCCTGTGTATTATAATATGGGTATCGTTATCTGGGTGTGATAATGAGCTGCCTGTGTATTATAATAGGGTATCGTTATCTGGGTGTGATAATGAGCTGCCTGTGTATTATAATAGGGTATCGTTATCTGGGTGTGATAATGAGCTGCCTGTGTATTATAATAAGGGTATCGTTATCTGGGTGTGATAACGAGCTGCCTGTGTATTATAATAGGGTATCGTTACCTGGGTGTGATAATGAGCTGCCTGTGTATTATAATACAGGTATCGTTATCTGGGTGTGATAATGAGCTTCCTGTGTATTGTAATACGGGTATCGTTATCTGGGTGTGATAATGAGCTGCCTATGTATTATAATAAGGGTATCGTTATCTGGGTGTGATAATGAGCTGCCTATGTATTATAATAAGGGTATCGTTATCTGGGTGTGATCATGAGCTGCCTATGTATTATAATAAGGGTATTGTTATCTGGGTGTGATAATGAGCTGCCTATGTAATATAATAAGGGTATCGTTATCTGGGTGTGATAACGAGCTGCCTGTGTATTATAATACATGTATCGTTATCTGGGTGTGATAATGAGCCGCCTATGTATTATAATAAGGGTATCGTTATCTGGGTGTGATCATGAGCTGCCTATGTATTATAATAAGGGTATCGTTATCTGGGTGTGATAATGAGCTGCCTATGTATTATAATAAGGGTATCGTTATCTGGGTGTGATAACGAGCTGCCTGTGTATTATAATAGGGTATCGTTATCTGGGTGTGATAATGAGCTGCCTGTGTATTATAATACAGGTATCGTTATCTGGGTGTGATAATGAGCTGTCTGTGTATTGTAATACGGGTATCGTTATCTGGGTGTGATAATGAGCTGCCTATGTATTATAATAAGGGTATCGTTATCTGGGTGTGATAATGAGCTGCCTATGTATTATAATAAGGGTATCGTTATCTGGGTGTGATCATGAGCTGCCTATGTATTATAATAAGGGTATTGTTATCTGGGTGTGATAATGAGCTGCCTATGTAATATAATAAGGGTATCGTTATCTGGGTGTGATAACGAGCTGCCTGTGTATTATAATACAGGTATCGTTATCTGGGTGTGATAATGAGCTGCCTGTGTATTATAATACAGGTATCGTTATCTGGGTGTGATAATGAGCTGCCTGTGTATTATAATACAGGTATCGTTATCTGGGTGTGATAATGAGCTGCCTGTGTATTATAATACAGGTATCGTTATCTGGGTGTGATAATGAGCTGCCTGTGTATTGTAATACGGGTATCGTTATCTGGGTGTGATAATGAGCTGCCTGTGTATTATAATACAGGTATCGTTATCTGGGTGTGATAATGAGCTGCCTGTGTATTATAATACGGGTATCGTTATCTGGGTGTGATAATGAGCTGCCTGTGTATTGTAATACGGGTATCGTTATCTGGGTGTGATAATGAGCTGCCTGTGTATTATAATACAGGTATCGTTATCTGGGTGTGATAATGAGCTGCCTGTGTATTATAATACAGGTATCGTTATCTGGGTGTGATAACGAGCTGCCTGTGTATTATAATACGGGTATTGTTATCTGGGTGTGATAATGTAGTCTGCATCTAGTCTGCTCATAGTTTCTACCTAAATGTTTGGTTTAATTCAGCTTTAGTATAATCTTATGCTTATCCCAGGCATGCTTGAATTCATTGACTGTGTATGACCCTACCACTACCATTGGATGGCTGTTCCACTTCATATCAAGACCTCTTGTTCTTGCATTTCTCTTTTTCTGGAAGATATTTCTGTCCTGAACTTTATTAAATTTTAGGTCTCTCTCATATCCCCCGGTCTCTTCTATCCTTTAATCTGTACATATCAATGTCATGGAGCCCCCTCTAATCTATACATATTAATGTCATGGTGTCCACTCTAATCTATACATATTAATGTCATGGTGTCCCCTCTAATCTATACATATTACTGTCATGGTGTCCACTCTAATCTATACATATTAATGTCATGGTGTCCCCTCTAATCTATACATCATACTTCATTACAAAGGATAGGTCATGTTTGGCCACTTAAAGAGCATGAAAAAACTCTCTATGTTGTGTTATCCATTTTTTTCTAAAGTAAATCAGTCCTGGGAAATTCTAATTTGTAGTTGCTGTATTTATATGCAAATGAACAGATGCTTTGATGTACTAATTAGGATTACAGTGTGCTTGTCTGTCTGTAGTGATGAAAATAAATACCCCAAATGTTATCTGGCAGTTAGACCCCTCTCCAACCCTTATCGAGCACTGTGAGCCGCACATTAGCACACAGGAGACGCAAAATCAATTGCTAAGTATTTCAGGAATTATTTACGTTAGATAAAAACTGCTAGTACAATGTACAGACATGTTTTAATGCTCTTCAGCAATATCATGCAGACACTGAAAAAATATTATGCAGTTCCTCCATCGCTACTGGCGCCTTATGTGATTAGTCAGCTTTTACAGCATAAGCCTGACCATTGGCCAACTAAGCATAATACCAGAGACTTATATGACATTTAAACCTCTGCTATTATTCTCATTTATACCAACTGGGCATGCTCTAGCAGAGGGGCAGGATCTCTTTAACTTATATTTAATCAGCAATTTTTTGCATAATTTATATTTTAAAACAAACTTTTAAGTGTAAATATCTGTCACTTCAACACTAATATCTTCATAACAATTCATTAGCACTGTGATGATTATGTATGTAAATTTCTGTGTCCTCAATAACTTGAACCTTTGCTGTGTCCCTTTTACTGACATATGTTACATTGACTTTATACGACCTGCAGCTTCTGTCAGGATGATGCAGCACCTCAAGGGTAACGGTTCGGGCAATATACTGTAGTCTATCATGAGATAAACAACTTTGCAATATACTTTGTCCAATAACTTAATGGAAAAGTGCCTGGAAGGTGCATTGTCTGCTCTTGATCAGAGATTTTTTCCCTCCCAGTATAATAAAACTGGGGGTTCCCTGGTGGTCCAGGAGTTAGGATTCGGTGCTGTCACTGCTGCGACCTGGGTTCGATTCCAGTCAGAGAACCAAGAGATTACACCACTCTGAAGCCAGGCAGGGTTGGGCCTGGTCAGTATTTGGACGGGAGACCATCTAGGAATACCAGGAGCTGTATGTTGTGGCCCCCTGGAGAAGGAACTGGCAACCCACTCCAGTATCTCTGAATCCCCAGTGGATGACCATGGGCATAAAGATGTGCCTGGTGTATTACGATCTATGAGGTCATGGAAAGTTGGACACAACTGAACAACAACAAAAAATAAAATAATGACTTTCTTGAGTTTATCAGTCTGGACCATTGATTCTCCTCAAGGATCAGCAGACAGGCCATGATGTAGGTTTAACACTGTGTTTTAAGATGCTACTTCTCCATTGTGCAGATAGAAGATGCATTTAAAATCTCCTCCCACCAGAGGAAGTTGATCAGTGGAAACCCAAATGGTAGATTCCACAGAAGCATAATAACATATAAAAGGCAATTAATTAGAGCTTGTATTATTATTATTTTTTTGTAATTTAGAATCATTTTGCCTGTTTTTAAGTGTAGTTTTCAATAGCGTATTTTTAAATGTAGGATTTTGGGGTAAGAAAGCCCATTTTTGTTACATCCTTGATATGAACGCTGGTGCTTTCTGTCAGAATCGTTTCATTCTGCTCTTTGGCCGTTGTTTTTTCTGGCCACTGTGTGTGTTGGTTTTCCTCTCCACCCAATAAGAGCGCGGGTCCTGCTGCGGGGGCGAGATACAGAGGGAGGTGCCAGGCGGATAGGGGCACAGAGCCGGGCGGGGGCCCTGGGGTGCAGAACAGAAGGGCATCTCCCCCAAAACAACTTCTGAAGAACTAGACATTATTATAGGGAAATATAGTTAACAATTACAAAAGAAATACAGTAATTAAAGGTTCTTGGATGTTTTTTTTGCGTCATTCAGTTGTTTCCGACTTTCTGTGACCTCATGGATCATAACACATCTTTATGTCCATGGTTATGCTGATCCACTTGGTATTCATGGCAGAGATACTGGAGTGGGTTGCCAGTTCCTTCTCCAGTGGGCCACAGCATACAGCTCCTGGTATTCCTAGGTGGTCTCTCATCCAAGTACTGCCCAGGCCCAATGCTTCATGTCTTAAGGGTGCTGTGACCTCTTGGTTCCCTGACTGGAATTAAACCCAGGTCGCAGCAGTGAAAGCATCAAATCCTATCCACTGGACTACCAGGGAACCCTTCCTGGGTGTTACTATGTATATAATAACCCTGGGTATATATTTACTGTACATACTTTATTTTATTAAGAAGTTCTTATAGGCTCTGTTGTTTCTGCCTAAAATCTTATACAGAACTGGTTTCTCCCCTTTGCAACTCATGAAGACAGTGCACTTCTAAGAGCAGCGTCTCATAATAATCAGCAGCAACATTTTGCAACATGCTGCTTGAGAGAGGTCACTAACAGGCTAAATTGAAACATTGCCATTCACAGTCTTGAGTATTCATGAGCTGCAGAGGGCAGACCCAAACAGCTATAAATTGAATGATTTTAGGCAGTAAACACAGAGCTTATAAGTAAATAGATACACAGGGATATTATGCACCTATTATCACCTTAACATGTCCCTTTAAAGGGCCGGTGTACAATGATCGTTGGGTCTGATCAGACAAGTCAAAAGTAATCAAGATAGTTTTAAATTAGAAAAAAAACATAAATCAACATTGGACACTGGAGGCATCCATGGTACTTTGGTAAAGGCTGTATGTGTAAGTGGGGCATTTACATTTCTGGAGAGATCTATGGATGCAAGCTGCCTGTAAGGAAGAAGTATCCTCCCCCACCCCTTTCTCCACTGAACACACCCTTCATACTCCAGCTCTCAGGAAGTAATGTAACAAAAACAAATCTTCTATTTATAAAAAAATATATATTTTTTCTCTAAAACTATTTTCATGTCCACGGCTCACACAGCCGCTAATGTTGGTCACAAACAAGCGCTGTTTTTCTTGAACTTCCCTGCCCTTTATTAAGTAACTAGCGACTTGCCTGTCAAAAATGACGGCATAATACAGTATTTGGAAGCCTCGCAATGCGAGGCTCGATATGCACGGCTTCTCTCTCTCTCCTTCCCTTGTTCTGTGTCCTCCCTCTTCTCTCCTTCTCTCTCCTCTCATCAAGCCTTCCATTGAGCGACTTCAGCACCTGTTGCAGGCCTCGCTATGAGCGCCCATTGCAGGCCTTCCGTCACAAATGAGGGGATAATATTTAATTTTCTCTGTGTCCCCCACCGTGTCTCTTCTGCCAGTCTCTCCCCTTTGTCTCTTCCCATCCTCTCCCTCCCCTGTGTCTCTTTCCCCCCTGTCCCACCCCTGTGTCTCTTTGCCCCTCTCTCCCTCCCCTGTGTCTTTTTGCCCCCCTCCCCTGTGTCTCTTTCCCCCCTCTCCCTCCCCTGTGCACCTTTCCCTCCTCTCCCTCCCCTGTGTCTCTTTGCCCCCTCTTTCTCCCCTGTGTCTCTTTCCCCCTCTCCCTCCCCTGTGTACCTTTGCCTCCCCTCACTCCCATTGCCCCCCTCTTTGCCCTGCTCTCCCTCCCCTGTGTCTTTTTGCCCTCTCTTCCCCCCTCTACTTCCCCTGTGTACCTTTGCTCCCTCTCTCTCCCTTCCCCCCCCCCCTTGCCCTGCTCTCTCTACCCTGTGTCTTTTTGCCCCCTCTTTCCCCCATCTCCCTCCCCTGTGTACCTTTGCCCCCTCTCCCTCCCCAGTGTCTCTTTCCCCCCTCTCCCTCCCGTGTCTCTGTTCCCCGTCTCTCCCATCTCTCAGCCACATGTCTCTTTCCCCCCACTCCCTCCCCTGTGTCTCTTTGTCCCCCTCTCCCTCCTCTGTGTCTCTTTCCCCCCACTCCCTCCCCTGTGTCTCTTTGCCCTGCTCTCCCTCCCCTGTGTCTCTTTGCCCCGCTCTCCCTCCCCTGTATCTCTGTACCCCCACTCCCTTCTCTGTGTCTCTTTTCCCCCCTCTCCCTCCTGTATCTCTGTTCCCCCCTCTCTCCCATCTCTCAGCCACGTGTCTATTTGCCCCCCTCTCCCTCCCGTGTGTCTCTTTCCCCCCTCTCCCTCCCCTGTGTACCTTTACCCCTCTCCCTCCCCTGTGTCTCTTTGCCCCCCTCTCCCTTCCCTTTGTACCTTCGACCCCCTCTTTGCCATGCTCTCCCTCCCATGTGTCTTTTTGCCCCCTCTTTCCCCCATCTCCCTCCCCTGTGTACCTTTGCCCCCTCCCTCTCCCTTCCCCCCTCTTTGCCCTGCTCTTCCTCCCCTATGCCTTTTTGCCCACCTCTCTCTCCCCTGTGTCTCTTTCCCCCCTCCCTCCCCTGTGTATCTTTGCCCTCTCTCCCTCCCCTGTGTCTCTTTGCCCCGCTCTCCCTCCCCTATGTCTCTTCCCCCCTCTCTCTCCCCTGTGTCTCTTTTTCCCGCTCCCCCTCCTCTGTGTCACTTTCCCACCACTCCCTCCCCTGTGTCTCTTTGCCCCGCTCTCCCTCCCCTGTGTCTCTTTGCCCTGCTCTCCCTCCCCTGTGTCTCTTTGCCCCGCTCTCCCTCCCATGTGTCTTTTTTCCCCCACTCCCTCCCCTGTGTCTCTTTCCCCCTTCACCTCCCCTATGTCTCTTTCCCCCTCTCTCACTCCACATTGTCTCTTTCGCCGTCTCCCTCCCATGTCTCTGTTCCCCCTCTTTCCCATCTCTCAGCCACCTGTCTTTTTCCCCCTACTCCCTCCCTTGTATCTCTTTGCCTCACTCTGCCTCCCCTGTGTTTCTTTCTCCCCTCTCCCTCCCCTGTGTCTCTTCTGCCCTCTCTCAACCATGTGTCTCTTTCCCCCCATTGCCTCCCCTTTGCCTCTTTGCCCTGCTCTCCATACCCTGTGTCTCTTTTCCCCTCACTCACTTCACATTGTCTCTTTCACCCTCTCCCTCCCATTTCTCTGTTCCCCCTCTCTCCCATCTCTCAGCCACAGGTCTTTTTCCCCCCACTCCCTCCCCTGTGTCTCTTTGCCCCGCTCTGCATCCCCTGTGCCTTTTTGCCCACCTCTCTCTCCCCTGTGTCTCTTTCCCCCCTCCCTCCCCTGTGTATCTTTGCCCCCTCTCCCTCCCCTGTGTCTCTTTGCCCCCACTCTCTCCCCCGGGGTCTCTTTGCTTTATATACATACTATGTATATGACTCTTCCCCCCTCTCCCTCACCTGTGTCTCTTTGTCCCGCTCTCCCTACTCTGTGTCTCTTTCCCCCCACTCCCTCCCCTGTGTCTCTTTGCCCTGCTCTTCCTCCCCTGTGTCTCTTTGCCCCCCTCTCCCTCCCCTTTGTACCTTTGACCCCCTCTTTGCCCTGCTCTCCCTCCCCTGTGTCTTTTTACCCCTCTTTCCCCCATCTCCCTCCCCTGTGTACATTTGCCCCTCTCTCTCCCTTCCCCCCCTCTTTGCCCTGCTCTCCCTCCCCTGTGCCTTTTTGCCCTACACTCTCTCCCCTGTGTCTCTTTCCCCCCTCCCTCCCCTGTGTATCTTTGCCCCCTCTCCCTCCCCTGTGTCTCTTTGCCCCCACTTTCTCCCCCGGGGTCTATTTCCCCCCTCTCCCTCCCGTGTCTCTGTTCCCCCTCTCTCCCATCTCTCAGCCACTTGGCTTTCCCCCACTCCCTCCCCTGTGTCTCTTTGCCCCGCTCTCCCTCCTCTATGTCTCTTCCCCCCTCTCTCTCCCATGTGTCTCTTTGCCCTGCTCTCCCTCCTCTGTGTCTCTTTCCCCCCACTCCCTCCCCTGTGTCTCTTGGCCC
>JAPZIH010000280.1:0-31914 GCA_027410445.1 Discoglossus pictus
ATAGGAGGGGCAGCAGGATGTTGGGGGGTATAGGGTTGGTATAACAAGGCAGTGAGGGGCAGCGGGATGTTGGGGTGTATAGGGAGGGTATAACAAGGCAGTGAGGGGCAGCGGGATGTTGGGGTGTATAGGGAGGGTATAACAAGGCAGTGAGGGGCAGCGGGATGTTGGGGTGTATAGGGAGGGTATAACAAGGCAGTGAGAGACAGCAGGATGTTGGGGTGTATAGGGAGGGTATAACAAGGCAGTGAGGGGGCAGCGGGATGTTGGGGTGTATAGGGAGGGTATAACAAGGCAGTGAGGGGCAGTGGGATGTTGGGGTGTATAGGGAGGGTATAACAAGGCAGTGAGGGGCAGCGGGATGTTGGGGTGTATAGGGGGGTATAACAAGGCAGTGGGGGGCAGCGGGATGTTGGGGTGTATAGGGAGGGTGTAACAAGTCATTGAGGGGCAGCGGGATGTTGGGGTGTATAGGGAGGTTATTACATGGCAGTGAGGGGCAGAGGGATGTTGGGGTGTATAGGGGGGTATAACATGGCAGTGAGGGGCAGCGGGATGTTGGGGGGTATAGGGGGGGTATAACAAGGCAGTGAGGGGCAGCAGGATGTTGGGGTGTATAGGGAGGGTATAACAAGGCAGTGAGGGGCAGCGCGATGTTGGGGTGTATAGGGAGGGTATAACAAGGCAGTGAGGGGCAGCGGGATGTTGGGGTGTATAGGGAGGGTATAACAAGGCAGTGATGGGCAGCAGGATGTTGGGGTGTATAGGGAGGGACAGCAGGATGTTGGGGGGTATAGGGGGGGTATAACAAGGCAGTGAGGGGCAGCGGGATGTTGGGGTGTATAGGGAGGGTATAACATGGCAGTGGGTGGCAGCGGGATGTTGGGGTGTATAGGGAGGGTATAACAAGGCAGTCATAGACAGCAGGATGTTGGGGTGTATAGGGAGGGTATAACAAGGCAGTGGGGGCAGCGGGATGTTGGGGTGTATAGGGAGGGTATAACATGGCAGTGGGGGGCAGCAGGATGTTGGGGTGTATAGAGAGGGTATAACATGGCAGTGAGGGGCAGCGGGATGTTGGGGTGTATAGGGGGGTATAACAAGGCAGTGAGGGGCAGCGTGATGTTGGGTTGTATAGGGAGGGTATAAAAAGGCAGTGAGGGGCAGCGGGATGTTGGGGTGTATAGGGGGGGTATAACAAGGCAGTGAGGGGCAGCGGGATGTTGGGGTGTATAGGGGGGTATAACAAGGCAGTGAGGGGCAGCAGGATGTTGGGGTGTATAGGGAGGGTATAACAAGGCAGTGAGGGGCAGCGGGATGTTGGGGTGTATAGGGAGGGTATAACAAGGCAGTGAGGGGCAGCGGGATGTTGGGGTGTATAGGGAGGGTATAACAAGGCAGTGATGGGCAGTGGGATGTTGGGGTGTATAGGGAGGGTATAACAAGGCAGTGAGGGGCAGCAGGATGTTGGGGTGTATAGGGAGGGGCAGCAGGATGTTGGGGGGTATAGGGGGGGTATAACAAGGCAGTGAGGGGCAGCAGGATGTTGGGATGTATAGGGAGGGTATAAAAAGGCAGTGAGGGGCAGCGGGATGTTGGGGTGTATAGGGAGGGTATAACAAGGCAGTGAGGGGCAGCGGGATGTTGGGGTGTATAGGGGGGGTATAACAAGACAGTGAGGGGCAGCGGGATGTTGGGGTGTATAGGGGGGTATAACAAGGCAGTGAGGGGCAGCAGGATGTTGGGGTGTATAGGGAGGGTATAACAAGGCAGTGAGGGGCAGCGGGATGTTGGGGTGTATAGGGAGGGTATAACAAGGCAGTGAGGGGCAGCGGGATGTTGGGGTGTATAGGGAGGGTATAACAAGGCAGTGAGGGGCAGCGGGATGTTGGGGTGTATAGGGAGGGACAGCAGGATGTTGGGGGGTATAGGGGGGGTATAACAAGGCAGTGAGGGGCAGCAGGGTGTTGGGGTGTATAGGGAGGGTATAACAAGGCAGTGAGGGGCAGCGGGATGTTGGGGTGTATAGGGAGGGTATAACAAGGCAGTGAGGGGCAGCGGGATGTTGGGGTGTATAGGGAGGGTATAACAAGGCAGTGAGGGGCAGCGGGATGTTGGGGTGTATAGGGAGGGTATAACAAGGCAGTGAGGGGCAGCGGGATGTTGGGGTGTATAGGGAGGGTATAACAAGGCAGTGATGGGCAGTGGGATGTTGGGGTGTATAGGGAGGGTATAACAAGGCAGTGAGGGGCAGCAGGATGTTGGGGTGTATAGGGAGGGACAGCAGGATGTTGGGGGGTATAGGGGGGGTATAACAAGGCAGTGAGGGGCAGCAGGGTGTTGGGGTGTATAGGGAGGGTATAACAAGGCAGTGAGGGGCAGCGGGATGTTGGGGTGTATAGGGAGGGTCTAACAAGGCAGTGAGGGGCAGCGGGGTGTTGGGGTGTATAGGGAGGGTATAACAAGGCAGTGAGGGGCAGCGGGATGTTGGGGTGTATAGGGAGGGTATAATAAGGCAGTGAGAGACAGCAGGATGTTGGGGTGTATAGGGAGGGTATAACAAGGCAGTGGGGGCAGCGGGATGTTGGGGTGTATAGGGAGGGTATAACATGGCAGAGGGGGGCAGCAGGATGTTGGGGTGTATAGAGAGGGTATAACATGGCAGTGAGGGGCAGCGGGATGTTGGGGTGTATAGGGGGGGTATAACATGGCAGTGAGGGGCAGCGGGATGTTGGGGTGTATAGGGGGGTATAACAAGGCAGTGAGGGGCAACGGGATGTTGGGGTGTATAGGGAGGGTATAACAAGGCAGTGAGGGGCAGCGTGATGTTGGGTTGTATAGGGAGGGTATAAAAAGGCAGTGAGGGGCAGCGGGATGTTGGGGTGTATAGGGAGGGTATAACAAGGCAGTGAGGGGCAGCGGGATGTTGGGGTGTATAGGGAGGGTATAACAAGGCAGTGAGGGGCAGCGGGATGTTGGGGTGTATAGGGAGGGTATAACAAGGCAGTGATGGGCAGTGGGATGTTGGGGTGTATATGGAGGGTATAACAAGGCAGTGAGGGGCAGCAGGATGTTGGGGTGTATAGGGAGGGTATAACAAGGCAGTGATGGGCAGTGGGATGTTGGGGTGTATAGGGAGGGTATAACAAGGCAGTGAGGGGCAGCAGGATGTTGGGGTGTATAGGGAGGGACAGCAGGATGTTGGGGTGTATAGGGAGGGTATAACAAGGCAGTGGGGGCAGCGGGATGTTGGGGTGTATAGGGAGGGTATAACATGGCAGAGGGGGGCAGCAGGATGTTGGGGTGTATAGAGAGGGTATAACATGGCAGTGAGGGGCAGCGGGATGTTGGGGTGTATAGGGGGGTATAACAAGGCAGTGAGGGGCAACGGGATGTTGGGGTGTATAGGGAGGGTATAACAAGGCAGTGAGGGGCAGCGTGATGTTGGGTTGTATAGGGAGGGTATAAAAAGGCAGTGAGGGGCAGCGGGATGTTGGGGTGTATAGGGAGGGTATAACAAGGCAGTGAGGGGCAGCGGGATGTTGGGGTGTATAGGGAGGGTATAACAAGGCAGTGAGGGGCAGCGGGATGTTGGGGTGTATAGGGAGGGTATAACAAGGCAGTGATGGGCAGTGGGATGTTGGGGTGTATATGGAGGGTATAACAAGGCAGTGAGGGGCAGCAGGATGTTGGGGTGTATAGGGAGGGGCAGCAGGATGTTGGGGGTATAGGGGGGGTATAACAAGGCAGTGAGGGGCAGCAGGATGTTGGGGTGTATAGGGAGGGTATAACAAGGCAGTGAGGGGCAGCGGGATGTTGGGGTGTATAGGGAGGGTATAACAAGGCAGTGAGGGGCAGCGGGATGTTGGAGTGTATAGGGAGGGTATAACAAGGCAGTGAGGGGCAGCGGGATGTTGGGGTGTATAGGGAGGGTATAACAAGGCAGTGAGGGGCAGCAGGATGTTTGGGTGTATAGGGAGGGACAGCAGTATGTTGGGGGGTATAGGGGGGGTATAACAAGGCAGTGAGGGGCAGCAGGATGTTGGGGTGTATAGGGAGGGTATAACAAGGCAGTGAGGGGCAGCGGGATGTTGGGGTGTATAGGGAGGGTCTAACAAGGCAGTGAGGGGCAGCGGGGTGTTGGGGTGTATAAGGAGGGTATAACAAGGCAGTGAGGGGCAGCGGGATGTTGGGGTGTAAAGGGAGGGTATAACAAGGCAGTGAGGGGCAGCGGGATGTTGGGGTGTAAAGGGGGGTATAACAAGGCAGTGAGAGACAGCAGGATGTTGGGGTGTATAGGGAGGGTATAACAAGGCAGTGGGGGCAGCGGGATGTTGGGGTGTATAGGGAGGGTATAACATGGCAGTGAGGGGCAGCGGGATGCTGGGGTGTATAGGGGGGTATAACAAGGCAGTGAGGGGCAACGGGATGTTGGGGTGTATAGGAAGGGTATAACAAGGCAGTGAGGGGCAGCGTGATGTTGGGGTGTATAGGGAGGGTATAACAAGGCAGTGAGGGGCAGCGGGATGTTGGGGTGTATAGGGGGGGTATAACAAGTCAGTGAGAGGCAGCGGGATGTTGGGGTGTATAGGGGGGTATAACAAGGCAGTGAGGGGCAGCAGGATGTTGGGGTGTATAGGGAGGGTATAAAAAGGCAGTGAGGGGCAGCGGGATGTTGGGGTGTATAGGGAGGGTATAACAAGGCAGTGAGGGGCAGCGGGATGTTGGGGTGTATAGGGAGGGTATAACAAGGCAGTGAGGGGCAGCGGGATGTTGGGGTGTATAGGGAGGGTATAACAAGGCAGTGAGGGGCAGCGGGATGTTGGGGTGTATAGGGAGGGTATATCAAGGCAGTGATGGGCAGTGGGATGTTGGGGTGTATAGGGAGGGTATAACAAGGCAGTGAGGGGCAGCAGGATGTTGGGGTGTATAGGGAGGGGCAGCAGGATGTTGGGGGTATAGGGGGGGTATAACAAGGCAGTGAGGGGCAGCAGGATGTTGGGGTGTATAGGGAGGGGCAGCAGGATGTTGGGGGTATAGGGTTGGTATAACAAGGCAGTGAGGGGCAGCGGGATGTTGGGGTGTATAGGGAGGGTATAACAAGGCAGTGAGGGGCAGCGGGATGTTGGGGTGTATAGGGAGGGTATAACAAGGCAGTGAGAGACAGCAGGATGTTGGGGTGTATAGGGAGGGTATAACAAGGCAGTGAGGGGCAGCGGGATGTTGGGGTGTATAGGGAGGGTATAACAAGTCATTGAGGGGCAGCGGGATGTTGGGGTGTATAGGGAGGTTATTACATGGCAGTGAGGGGCAGAGGGATGTTGGGGTGTATAGGGGGGTATAACATGGCAGTGAGGGGCAGCGGGATGTTGGGGTGTATAGGGAGGGTATAACAAGGCAGTGAGGGGCAGCGGGATTTTGGGGTGTATAGGGAGGGTATAACAAGGCAGTGAGGTGCAGCGGGATGTTGGGGTGTATAGGGAGGGTATAACATGGCAGTGAGGGGCAGCGGGATGTTGGGGTGTATAGGGAGGGTATAACATGGCAGTGAGGGGCAGCGGGATGTTGGGGTGTATAGGGAGGGTATAACATGGCAGTGAGGGGCGGCGGGATGTTGGGGTGTATAGGGAGGGTATAACATGGCAGTGAGGTGCAGCGGGATGTTGGGGTGTATAGGGAGGGTATAACATGGCAGTGAGGGGCAGCGGGATGTTGGGGTATATAGGGAGGGTATAACAAGGGTATAACATGGCAGTGAGGGGCAGCGCGATGTTGGGACTATTGGGAGAGTACTGGTGGACGGTGCTGACCTTAAGTGGTCACATAATATATTGTGTGATCTCGCATCATCTGCATTAATGGTGACCTCTCACTGATACTAAGATCCTATAATAGTTTTCGTAATTGCGAGTGTGTCGGTAACGCTATGTTAAAAGTTACAGGCTTGCGTATGAGCAATGAGCGTCTTTTGCGCTCATTGAGAGTCTAGCGATGAGCGCCAAAGGCGTTCATTGCAAGGCCTGCACGACTTAGGAAAAGCTGTAGGCTTTTGACGCTCATTGCGAGGCCCACAAGACTTAGAAAAAGGTAGGCCTTTGGCGCTCATAACAAGGCACAAACCACTACTAAAAAGGCTTGCAATGAGTGCCAAAGGCCCTCATTGCAAGGGCTGCGATGACCACACATCGAGAGGCCCGCTGGGCTAGGGATGAGCGCAGAAGTCGATTATTGCGAGGCACGAAAATTGCGGGTTGGACGAGGCCTGCACTGCGCCGAAGGCGCACATTGCGAGCCATGTAAAGAAGAGGGTGGCGTGGGTTGCAATAAGTACCGAAGGCGGTAATCGGGGGCTCGCGATGAGTGCCAAAGGTTCTCATTGCGAAGCATGAAAGTGGCGGGTTGCAAAGCCAATCATTGGGGGGCCGTAAAGTAGACGGGGAGAGACTTGCAATGAGTGCTAAAGGAGCTCATCGCGAGGCATGCAAATTATAGAGGGTGGGCCTTGCATTGTGTGGCAAACAGCATTGCCAGGCTTAAAATGTTATTGCCATTATTTTTGACGGGCAATTCCCTAGTAATATATATAAATATATATATATATATACATATATATATATATATATATATATATATATATATATATATATATATATATATATTATGTTTAAAATATTTAAATAAAGTTTTAGAAAGTGCAACATTAACATTGGATTTTACTACAAATAAAGTTGTATTTAAAATGTGAGACGGTAAACAAAAAAGTAATGAATTGCATGCTAGCCTGGGTGGCTAGTACTTGGTGCTAGGTTGGCCGGCCTTGGGTGCAAGAATGGCCAGGCTGGTTCCTATGGTTGCCAGGCCTGGGTACTATGCTGGTCAGCCCTGGGAGCTATGGTGGCCAGGCCATTGTGCTAGGATGGCCAGGCATGGGTGCTATGGTGGTCAGCCCTGGGTGCTATGGTGGCCAGGCATGGGTGCTATGGTGGAAAGCCCTTGTTGCTATGGTGGTCAGCTGTGGGGGCTAGGATGGCCAGGTGTGAGTGCTAGGATGGCCAGCTCTGGGTGCTATAGTGGCAAGGCCTGAGTGCTAGGATGGCCAGGCATGGGTGCTATGGTGGCCAAGTGTGAGTGCTAGGATGGCCAAGTCTAGGTGCTATAGTGGCAAGGCCTGAGTGCTAGGATGGCCAGGTGTGAGTGCTAGGATGGCCAGGCATGGGTGCTATGGTGGCCAGGTGTGAGTGCTAGGATGACCAAGTCTGGGTGCTATATTGGCAAGGCCTGAGTGCTAGGATGGCCAGGTGTGAGTGCTAGGATGGCCAGGCATGGGTGCTATGGTGGCCAGGTGTGAGTGCTAGGATGACCAAGACTGGGTGCTATATTGGCAACGCCTGAGTGCTAGGATGGCCAGGTGTGAGTGCTAGGATGGCCAGGCATGGGTGCTATGGTGGTCAGCCCCGGGTGCTATGGTGGCCAGGCCTGAGTGCTATGATGGCCAGGTGTGAGTGCTATGGTGGCCAGGCCAGAGTGCTAGGATGGCCAGCCCTGGGTGCTATAGTGGCAAGGCCTGAGTGCTAGGATTCTGTGTCCCTATGACCAAGTGTTCTTACGCAACCTGTCTTCTCTATCTAATCTCATAGATCATATAAGCCCTTACTGATCTTAGCTAATCCTGCCCCCTTGTGGTATATCAAGGAATAAAACCTTGACCAGCAGACTGAAAGGACCAACAGAGAAGAGGGTGAGTAAGGACTGACCACTAATCACTAGATGCCTCAATAACAGGGGTACAACAATTATAGGAGTACTATGGATGGGGTGCATACTGACACCATGGTGGGACATTATAGGAGCACTATGGATGGAGTGCATACTGACACCATGGTGGGACATTAAAGGTGCACTATGGACTGAACACACACTGATCTCATGATGGGACATTATAGGAGCACTATGGACTGACCACACACTGACCTCATGATGGGACATTATAGGAGCATTATGGACTGACCACATACTGACACCATGGTGGGACATTATAGGAGCATTATGGACTGACCACATACTGACACCATGGTGAGACATTATAGGAGCACTATGGACTGACCACACACTGACACCATGGTGGGACATTATAGGAGCACTATGGACTGACCAAATACTGACACCATGGTGGAACATTATAGGAGCACTATGGACTGACCACATACTGACCTCATGATGGGATATTATAGGAGCACTATGGACTGACCACATACTGACCTCATGATGGGACATTATAGGAGCACTATGGACTGACCACATACTGACCTCATGATGGGACATTATAGGAGCACTATGGACTGACCACATACTGACCTCATGATGGGATATTATAGGTTTCTACACAGACACATTATTTCTACATCTATGTCCCATTTAAATTCTAGAAAACTCTCTCATCCATTTTTCATTTGCAACAGTCTACTTCTCTTTAAAAAAAAAATCTCAACATCAAACTCTTCGAGACAGCAGCTTTTATATATAATGTAGTGGATTAAACTTACGTTTCTACTGACATTTCTTTCCATTATACTGAAGTCCCTACCATGGATCTCACATGTCTCTGCCCTCCATCAAACAGTGAAACACAGAATGTGAGTGCAGATCTATGCTGCTTCTCTCCACTAAACCAATAGAACTTTACCTCTAGGCCAGAAGCATATAAACATACTAGCGAATTGCCCGTCAAAAAATGACGGCAATGAAATTGTAAGGTAGCTAAATTAGTAAATGAATATAGTGTACCTATTTTGAAGCATTGTGATGAAGAGCTGGCAATCTGTGTTGATGTTGCTGCAGCATTAGTGGTGTGGAGCTGCTGTATAAGCATGCTGAATGTGTGCAGTGTAACACTGTGCGTGCGCGAGACCAAACCGTTAGCGTAGTCGTGTACTTCCGCATTGGTGTAAAATGGCGAGTAATGTGTGGTATAGGTCTGTATCGGAATATCCGTAGGTGTTTTGTGGTGTTTTGCGAGTTTAGAGTGCTGTAGCCTCGTTTTCGTTTTGTTCGGCGGCCATTTTTTCTCTCGCTTAGATTTTTTTTTAGTCTCTAAACTGTTTTATTTCGAGTAAAATCGAGGTGTAAGTTGCATTTTTGAGGTCCTGGGTGCTCCCTCTTGGTGTAGGTAAGTTTTTTATGTATGTGCTGTGTGTATGTATTGTGTTTTAAATGTTTGTATGTCGGCGTGTTGCGTCCGATGTTTGCGAGGTCGTAATGTGTGGTAACGTGTTTCGTACGTTGTTTGCGTTCCTCGTAAAATGTAGCGAGTGTCGTAATTTGTGTGTCGTGTTTTTTGAGTAGCGACGTGAAGTTTGCGAGGGTTTGAGGCCCTTGCCCAGTGACCTCGCCAGCAACTGAGTCCCTCGCTTTGCGAGGGGCCTCAGTTGCTGGCATGGAGCGCCTTCGGCGCTCCATGCCAGCAACTGAGGCCCTTGCCCAGTGACCTCGCCAGCAACTGAGGCCCTCGCTTTGCGAGGGGCCTCAGTTGCTGACATGGAGCGCCTTCGGCGCTCCATGCCAGCAACTGAGGCCCGTGCCCAGTGACCTCGCCAGCAAGTGAGGCCCTCGCTTCGCGAGGGGCCTCAGTTGCTGGCATGGAGCGCCTTCGGCGCTCCATGCCAGCAACTGAGGCCCTTGCCCAGTGACCACGCTACGCAAGGGCCGCGGCTCGCGCGAGGGGCCTCAGTTACACTCGCTACGCGAGCCATGGCCCTCGCTTCGCGAGGCCCGCTGCTCGCTTCGCGAGGCCCGCTGCTCGCTTTGCGAGCCACGGCCCTTGCTACGCGAGCCCGCAAGCGTGAGCAACGTCTCGTACGCTCACAACTATATATGTGATATATATATATATGTATACACACTGCACATTACACACACACAACACATCATTATATATATATATATATATATGTATACACACTGCACATTACACACACACACACAATACATCATTATATATATATGTATACACACTGCACATTACACACACACCTCACACACACACACAATACATCATAATATATATATATATATATATATATATATGTATACACACTGCACATTACACACACACAATACATCATTATATATATATATATATATATATATGTATACACACTGCACATTACACACACACCTCACACACACACACAATACATTATATATATATATATATGTATACACACTGCACATTACACACACACCTCACACACACACAACACATCATTATATATATATATGTATACACACTGCACATTACACACACACCTCACACACACACACAATACATCATTATATATATATATATATGTATACACACTGCACATTACACACACACCTCACACACACACACACAATACATCATTATATATATATATGTATACACACTGCACATTACACACACACCTCACACACACACACAATACATCATTATATATATATATATATGTATACACACTGCACATTACACACACACCTCACACACACACACACAATACATCATTATATATATATATGTATACACACTGCACATTACACACACACCTCACACACACACACAATACATCATTATATATATATATATATGTATACACACTGCACATTACACACACACCTCACACACACACAACACATCATTATATATATATATATATATATATATATATATATATATATATATATATATATATATGTATACACACTGCACATTACACACACACCTCACACACACACACACAATACATCATTATATATATATATGTATACACACTGCACATTACACACACACCTCACACACACACACACAATACATCATTATATATATATATATATATATATGTATACACACTGCACATTACACACACACCTCACACACACACACACAATACATCATTATATATATATATATATGTATACACACTGCACATTACACACACCTCACACACACACACACATAATACATCATTATATATATATATGTATACACACTGCACATTACACACACACCTCACACACACACACAATACATCATTATATATATATATATATATATATATATGTATACACACTGCACATTACACACACACCTCACACACAATACATCATTATATATATATATATATATATATATGTATACACACTGCACATTACACACACACCTCACAGACATACACAATACATCATTATATATATATATATGTATACACACTGCACATTACACACACACCTCACACACACACACACAATACATCATTATATATATATATATGTATACACACTGCACATTACACACACACCTCACACACACACACACAATACATCATTATATATATATGTATACACACTGCACATTACACACACACCTCACACACACACACACAATACATCATTATATATATATATATGTATACACACTGCACATTACACACACACCTCACACACACACAATACATCATTATATATATATATATATGTATACACACTGCACATTACACACACACACCTCACACACACACACACAATACATCATTATATATATATATATGTATACACACTGCACATTACACACACACCTCACACACACACACAATACATCATTATATATATATATATGTATACACACTGCACATTACACACACACACCTCACACACACACACACAATACATCATTATATATATATATATGTATACACACTGCACATTACACACACACACCTCACACACACACACACAATACATCATTATATATATATATATGTATACACACTGCACATTACACACACACACCTCACACACACACACACAATACATCATTATATATATATATATGTATACACACTGCACATTACACACACACCTCACACACACACACAATACATATAATATATTATATACTTATAATCTGTATAATATAAGTGTGTATAAAATCTATAATATATTTATAATATATACAGTATATATATATATATATATATATATATATATATAGATAAATATATCTATCTATCTATATCTATATCTATATATATATCTATATCTATATATATATCTATATATATATATATATATATATATATATATAAATAATGTCCCAGTGCACATTTTGTTGTATATATGTATTTTTTTTTATTAGTTTATGGCCTCCAGCCCATGATGCCATGTCCCCCCAGGCTAAGCCTTCATGTCCCCCAAGGCCAGGCCTTCATGGTCCCGATCAGTCAGATCTGTCACTATCAGTCAGACCCATCAGACTACTTACATTCATCGAAGCTGTTCAATTATCCACCACTATGCATCTCCTGCCTGTACGTTTTTCTGCAGAGGCAGGGACTTCCTGAATGACTTTGCATGCATGTGACGTAATTCTGAAACTCCCTGCCTCTGCAGAAAATGTGCAGGCAGGGGAGACATGGCGGAGGTGAATTGAAATGCTCCAATGAATGTAAGTAGTCTGATGGGTCTAATGGGGCATGGAGTTCTGCTCCCTCTCTCCAGCAGCGTGCATGCACAGCTCCCTCTCTCCAGGGGCGTGCACGCACAGTTCCCTCTCTCCAGGGGCGTGCACGCACAGCTCCCTCTCTTCGCAAAGGCCGCAAATGCTGTCAAGGAGCGCGAGGGCTGCAGTTGCTGCGAGGGCTGCAGCCCTCTTCGCGAGGGCTGCAGCCCTCTTCGCGAGGGCTGCAGTTGCTGGCAAGGAGCGCCTGCGGCGCTCCTTGCCAGCAACTGCGACCCTCGCTTTGCGAGGGCCGCGGGCTCGCTATGCGAGCCCGCTAGCGTGAGCAACGGCTTAAGCAAGCTCGTCTGCTCACAACTATATATGTGATGGGCCATCAGGACTCAGGGCCACTAGCATATCAACATATGGGCCATCAGGACTTTGGGCCACTAGCATATCAATGTATGGGCCATCAGGACTCTGGGCCACTAGCACATCAACGTTTGGGCCATCAGGACTCTGGGCCACTAGCACATCAACGTATGGGCCATCAGGACTCTGGGCCACTAGCACATCAACGTATGGGCCATCAGGACTCTGGGCCACTAGCATATCAACGTATGGGCCATCAGGATTCTGGGTCACTAGCATATCAACATATGGGCCATCGGGATTCTGGGTCACTAGCATATCTATCTATATATATATTTTTATATATATATATATATATATATATATATATATATATATACAGTATATAGATATGCTAATGACCCACTAGGCCATCAGGGCTCTGGGTCACTAGTATATATATATATATATATATATATATATATATATATGCCATCAGGACTCTGGGCCACTAGCATATCAACATAGTCCTGATGGCCCATATGTAGATATGTTAGTGGCCCAGAGTCCTAATGGCATATATATAGATATGCTAGTGACCCAGAATCCTGATGGCCCATATGTTGATGTGCTAGTGGCCCAGAGTCCTGATGGCCCATATGTTGATATGCTAGTGGCCCAGAATCCTGATGGCCTATATGTTGATATGCTAGTGGCCCAGAATCCTGATGGCTTTTATGTTGATATGCTAGTGGACCAGAATCCTGATAGTATATATATATATATATATATATATATATATATATATATATATATATATATATATATATATATATATATATATATAAATATATATATATATATATATATATAGTGACAGATTCACTGTCACTCTCAGGATCCGTGCCTTGTTTTTCAATAAAATGGAGGACACAGGAGCTCTTTAAATATTTAACCACACTTTACTGGTTGTTTTGACAGCATACAACATAAAACTGAAGGCAGAAACAAAACTCTAGCTTCTCTTTGAAGCCCTGCATAACTAAACTGTAGTTTCCCTTACTGTCTTACATAGAAGTGCAAACATACAGTCCAAACATAGGCAGCAGAGGTGTCTTTCTTTCTCACCTCTCTCTCAGGCTCTGTATCTCCGGCCTCTCTTTCCCAAGCAGATCCCTCCTTCGGTCATCACCTTCAGGGACTCTTATCTGCATGCTCGCTCTTCAAAGCTTCTGGCTTTGGTCCATTAGTTTTCAGTGCGGCCTCTGACGTTGGCCCTGCACACTTCCATTCTCCCATGCTCTCTCTCTCTTCTTGCTCTCTCCATTCTCCCATGCTCTCTCTCTCTTCTTGCTCTCTCCATTCTCCCATGCTCTCTCTCTCTTCTTGCTCTCTCCATTCTCCCATGCTCTCTCTCTCTTCTTGCTCTCTCCATTCTCCCATGCTCTCTCTCTCTTCTTGCTCTCTCCATTCTCCCATCCTCTCTCTCTTCCTGCTCTCTCCATTCTCCATCCTTTCTCTCTCTATTCTTGCTCTCTCCATTCTCCCATCCTTTCTCTCTCTCTTCTTGCTCTCTCCATTCTCCCATCCTTTCTCTCTCTTCTTGCTCTCTCCATTCTCCCATCCTCTCTCTTTCTTCTTGCTCTCTCCATTCTCCCATCCTCTCTCTTTCTTCTTGCTCTCTCCATTCTCCCATCCTCTCTCTCTTCCTGCTCTCTCCATTCTCCATCCTTTCTCTCTCTATTCTTGCTCTCTCCATTCTCCCATCCTTTCTCTCTCTCTCTTCTTGCTCTCTCCATTCTCCCATCCTTTCTCTCTCTCTTCTTGCTCTCTCCATTCTCCCATCCTTTCTCTCTCTCTTCTTGCTCTCTCCATTCTCCCATCCTTTCTCTCTCTCTCTTCTTGCTCTCTCCATTCTCCCATCCTTTCTCTCTCTCTCTTCTTGCTCTCTCCATTCTCCCATCCTTTCTCTCTCTCTTCTTGCTCTCTCCATTCTCCCATCCTTTCTCTCTCTCTTCTTGCTCTCTCCATTCTCCCATCCTTTCTCTCTCTCTCTTCTTGCTCTCTCCATTCTCCCATCCTTTCTCTCTCTCTTCTTGCTCTCTCCATTCTCCCATCCTTTCTCTCTCTCTTCTTGCTCTCTCCATTCTCCCATCCTTTCTCGCTCTCTTCTTGCTCTCTCCATTCTCCCATCCTCTCTCTTTCTTCTTGCTCTCTCCATTCTCCCATCCTCTCTCTCTCTCTCTTCTTGCTCTCTCCATTCTCCCATCCTCTCTCTCTCTTCTTGCTCTCTCCATTCTCCCATCCTTTCTCTCTCTCTCTTCTTGCTCTCTCCATTCTCCCATCCTTTCTCTCTCTCTTCTTGCTCTCTCCATTCTCCCATCCTTTCTCGCTCTCTTCTTGCTCTCTCCATTCTCCCATCCTCTCTCTTTCTTCTTGCTCTCTCCATTCTCCCATCCTCTCTCTTTCTTCTTGCTCTCTCCATTCTCCCATCCTCTCTCTCTCTCTTCTTGCTATCTCCATTCTCCCATCCTCTCACTCTCTTCTTGCTCTCTCCATTCTCCCATCCTTTCTCTCTCTCTCTCTTCTTGCTATCTCCATTCTCCCATCCTTTCTCTCTCTCTTCTTGCTCTCCCCATTCTCCCATCCTCTCTCTCTTCTTGCTCTCTCCATTCTCCCATCCTCTCTCTTCTTGCTCTCTCTATTCTCCCATCCTTTCTCTCTCTCTCTTCTTGCTCTCTCCATTCTTCCATCCCCTCTCTCTCTCTATTCTCCCATCCTCTCTCTCTCTCTTCTTGCTCTCTCCATTTTCCCATCCTCTCTCTCTCTCTTCTTGCTCTCTCCATTCTCCCATCCTTTCTCTCTCTCTTCTTGCTCTCTCCATTCTCCCATCCTCTCTCTCTCTTCTTGCTCTCTCCATTCTCCCATCCTTTCTCTCTCTTCTTGCTCTCTCCATTCTCCCATCCTCTCTCTTCTTGCTCTCTCCATTCTCCCATCCTTTCTCTCTCTCTTCTTGCCCTCTCCGTTCTCCCATCCTCTCTTCTTGTTCTCTCCATTCTCCCATCCTCTCTCTCTCTCTTCTTGCTCTCTCCATTCTCCCATCCTTTCTCTCTCTCTTCTTGCTCTCCCCATTCTCCCATCCTCTCTCTCTTCTTGCTCTCTCCATTCTCCCATCCTCTCTCTTCTCTCTCTCTCTTCTTGCTCTCTCCATTCTCCCATCCTTTCTCTCTCTCTTCTTGCTCTCTCCATTCTCCCATCCTCTCTCTCTTCTTGCTCTCTCCATTCTCCCAACCTCTCTCTTCTTGCTCTCTCCATTCTCCCATCCTCTCTCTTTCTCTATTCTCCCATTCTTTCTCTCTCTCTCTTCTTGCTCTCTCCATTCTCCCATCCTTTCTCTCTCTCTTCTTGCTCTCCCCATTCTCCCATCCTCTCTCTCTTCTTGCTCTCTCCATTCTCCCATCCTCTCTCTTCTTGTTTTCTCCATTCTCCCATCCTCTCTCTTCTTGCTCTCTCCATTCTCTCATCCTCTCTCTTCTTGCTCTCTCTATTCTCCCATCCTTTCTCTCTCTCTCTTCTTGCTCTCTCCATTCTCCCATCCTTTCTCTCTCTCTTCTTGCTTTCTCCATCCTTTCTCTCTCTCTTCTTGCTCTCCCCATTCTCCCATCCTCTCTCTCTTCTTGCTCTCTCCATTCTCCCAACCTCTCTCTTCTTGCTCTCTCCATTCTCCCATCCTCTCTCTATTCTCCCATCTTTTCTCTCTCTCTCTTCTTGCTCTCTCCATTCTCCCATCCTTTCTCTCTCTCTTCTTGCTCTCCCCATTCTCCCATCCTCTCTCTCTTCTTGCTCTCTCCATTCTCCCATCCTCTCTCTTCTTGCTCTCTCCATTCTCCCATCCTCTCTCTTCTTGCTCTCTCCATTCTCCCATCCTCTCTCTCTCTTCTTGCTCTCTCGATTCTCCCATCCTTTCTCTCTCTCTTCTTGCTCTCTCCATTCTCCCATCCTCTCTCTCTTCTTGCTCTCTCCATTCTCCCATCCTCTCTCTCTTCTTGCTCTCTCCATTCTCCCATCCTCTCTCTTCTTGCTCTCTCCATTCTCCCATCCTCTCTCTCTCTCTCTTCTTGCTCTCTCTATTCTCCCATCGTTTCTCTCTCTCTCTTCTTGCTCTCTCCATTCTTCCATCCTCTCTCTCTCTCTATTCTCCCATCCTCTCTCTCTCTCTTCTTGCTCTCTCCATTTTCCCATCCTCTCTCTCTCTCTTCTTGCTCTCTCCATTCTCCCATCCTTTCTCTCTCTCTTCTTGCTCTCTCCATTCTCCCATCCTCTCTCTCTCTTCTTGCTCTCTCCATTCTCCCATCCTCTCTTCTTGCTCTCTCCATTCTCCCATCCTTTCTCTCTCTCTTCTTGCCCTCTCCGTTCTCCCATCCTCTCTTCTTGTTCTCTCCATTCACCCATCCTCTCTCTCTCTCTTCTTGCTCTCTCCATTCTCCCATCCTCTCTCTCTCTTCTTGCTCTCTCCATTCTCCCATCCTTTCTCTCTCTCTTCTTGCTCTCCCCATTCTCCCATCCTCTCTCTCTTCTTGCTCTCTCCATTCTCCCATCCTCTCTCTTCTTGCTCTCTCCATTCTCCCATCCTTTCTCTCTCTCTCTTCTTGCTCTCTCCATTCTCCCATCCTTTCTCTCTCTCTTCTTGCTCTCCCCATTCTCCCATCCTCTCTCTCTTCTTGCTCTCTCCATTCTCCCATCCTCTCTCTCTCTCTCTTCTTGCTCTCTCTATTCTCCCATCCTTTCTCTCTCTCTCTTCTTGCTCTCTCCATTCTTCCATACTCTCTCTCTCTCTATTCTCCCATCCTCTCTCTCTCTCTTCTTGCTGTCTCCATTCTCCCATCCTTTCTCTCTCTCTTCTTGCTCTCTCCATTCTCCCATCCTCTCTCTCTCTCTTCTTGCTCTCTCCATTCTCCCATCCTTACTCTCTCTTCTTGCTCTCTCCATTCTCCCATCCTCTCTTCTTGCTCTCTCCATTCTCCCATCCTTTCTCTCTCTCTTCTTGCCCTCTCCGTTCTCCCATCCTCTCTTCTTGTTCTCTCCATTCTCCCATCCTCTCTCTCTCTCTTCTTGCTCTCTCCATTCTCCCATCCTCTCTCTCTCTTCTTGCTCTCTCCATTCTCCCATCCTTTCTCTCTCTCTTCTTGCTCTCCCCATTCTCCCATCCTCTCTCTCTTCTTGCTCTCTCCATTCTCCCATCCTCTCTCTTCTTGCTCTCTCCATTCTCCCATCCTTTCTCTCTCTCTCTTCTTGCTCTCTCCATTCTCCCATCCTTTCTCTCTCTCTCTTCTTGCTCTCTCCATTCTCCCATCCTTTCTCTCTCTCTCTTCTTGCTCTCTCCTTTCTCCCATCCTTTCTCTCTCTCTTCTTGCTCTCCCCATTCTCCCATCCTCTCTCTCTTCTTGCTCTCTCCATTCTCCCAACCTCTCTCTTCTTGCTCTCTCCATTCTCCCATCCTCTCTCTTTCTCTATTCTCCCATTCTTTCTCTCTCTCTCTTCTTGCTCTCTCCATTCTCCCATCCTTTCTCTCTCTCTTCTTGCTCTCCCCATTCTCCCATCCTCTCTCTCTTCTTGCTCTCTCCATTCTCCCATCCTCTCTTCTTGTTTTCTCCATTCTCCCATCCTCTCTCTTCTTGCTCTCTCCATTCTCCCATCCTCTCTCTTCTTGCTCTCTCCATTCTCCCATCCTCTCTCTCTCTCTCTCTCTTCTTGCTCTCTTTATTCTCCCATCCTGGAGAGAGCAAGAAGAGAGAGAGAGAGGATGGGAGAATGGAGAGAGCAAGAAGAGAGAGAGAGGATGGGAGAATGGAGAGAGCAAGAAGAGAGAGAGAGAGAGGATGGGAGAATGGAGAGAGCAAGAAGAGAGAGAGAGGATGGGAGAATGGAGAGAGCAAGAAGAGAGAGAGAGAGAGAGGATGGGAGAATGGAGAGAGCAAGAAGAGAGAGAGAGAGAGGATGGGAGAATGGAGAGAGCAAGAAGAGAGAGAGAGGATGGGAGACTGGAGAGAGCAAGAAGAGAGAGAGAGAGGATGGGAGAATGGAGACAGCTGCCGCAGGTCTTGATTGCAGCCACAGCCAAGCTTTTTAAGGATCTTCTTAACCTTCTCCCATCCTCTCTCTCTCTCTCTTCTTGCTCTCTCTATTCTCCCATCCTTTCTCTCTCTCTCTTCTTGCTCTCTCCATTCTTCCATACTCTCTCTCTCTATTCTCCCATCCTCTCTCTCTCTCTTCTTGCTCTCTCCATTTTCCCATCCTCTCTCGCTCTCTTCTTGCTCTCTCCATTCTCCCATCCTTTCTCTCTCTCTTCTTGCTCTCTCCATTCTCCCATCCTCTCTCTCTCTCTTCTTGCTCTCTCCATTCTCCCATCCTTTCTCTCTTCTTGCTCTCTCCATTCTCCCATCCTCTCTTCTTGCTCTCTCCATTCTCCCATCCTTTCTCTCTCTCTTCTTGCCCTCTCCGTTCTCCCATCCTCTCTTCTTGTTCTCTCCAGTCTCCCATCCTCTCTCTCTCTCTTCTTGCTCTCTCCATTCTCCCATCCTTTCTCTCTCTCTTCTTGCTCTCCCCATTCTCCCATCCTCTCTCTCTTCTTGCTCTCTCCATTCTCCCAACCTCTCTCTTCTTGCTCTCTCCATTCTCCCATCCTCTCTCTTTCTCTATTCTCCCATTCTTTCTCTCTCTCTCTTCTTGCTCTCTCCATTCTCCCATCCTTTCTCTCTCTCTTCTTGCTCTCCCCATTCTCCCATCCTCTCTCTCTTCTTGCTCTCTCCATTCTCCCATCCTCTCTTTTCTTGCTCTCTCCATTCTCCCATCCTCTCTCTTCTTGCTCTCTCCATTCTCCCATCCTCTCTCTCTCTCTCTCTTCTTGCTCTCTTTATTCTCCCATCCTGGAGAGAGCAAGAAGAGAGAGAGAGGATGGGAGAATGGAGAGAGCAAGAAGAGAGAGAGAGGATGGGAGAATGGAGAGAGCAAGAAGAGAGAGAGAGAGAGAGGATGGGAGAATGGAGACAGCTGCCGCAGGTCTTGATTGCAGCCACAGCCAAGCTTTTTAAGGATCTTCTTAACCATCTCACTCCTGAGGAGAAGTCTTGAAGGGCTCTCTACTGCCCTCTGGTGACACACCATCACAATATATATATTTATATTATATATATATATATATATATATATATATATATATATATATATATATATATATATATATATATATATATATATATATATACACACTGTATATGCCATCAAGACTCTGGGCCACTAGCATATCTACATATGGGCCATCAGGACTCTGGGCCACTACGCCATCAGGGCTCTGGGTCACTAGCATATCTATATATATATGCCATCAGGACTCTGGGCCCCTAGCATATCTACATATGGGTCATCAGGACTCTGGGTCACTAGCATATCTACATATGGGTCATCAGGACTCTGGGTCACTAGCATATCTACATATGGGTCATCAGGACTATGGGTCACTAGCATATATATATATATATATATATATATATATATTTAAAAATAGTGTCATTTTAATAATGCTGTAATATCTGGTCTTTATATACAGGGGACCACAAGGAAACATATTTACTGCTGTAACGTTATCTTAATATTTTAATACATTTCTCTCACTGAACAATCACCTGATCCTCATGACACTTACACATAATTGTATTTGGTGCATTAGGACTGTGTCCATACAAGAGTATTTCCTTATTTCCCGTTGTGACATATTGTCTGTATTATATAATTGCATTGTCCTCCTATGGATTGTATAACTGTTGTAGTGGTTACAATTATGGCCCATTTAAACATTTTACTTATTTATTTGTAATTTATGTTTCAAAAAATTTGAAATAAACAAAAATCCTGTTCTTTATTTTCCTTTCAGTGGCCATGAACAAGATTGTTGTCTTCCAGAAGCCCAATTTCCAGGGCCTCAACAAGGAGTTCACCTTCACCCAGAAGGACCTCAAGCAGTGGAACTTTAACATGTGCATCGCATCTATAACGGTTACGGGCCAACCATGGATGCTCTATGAAGACACCAACTGTGTTGGGCGATCCTTTGTGTATGAAGAAGGGGAGTATGCCAACATTCTTTCCGCCATGTATATCCAGAGTATTGAACTGGTAACTGAGGAACTGAGCAACCCCAAACTGACCCTGTATTATAATAATATGGGACAGGACTTTGTCAGGGAGACCAATTTAGTATATGGCTCACTGAATGATAAATCAGACAGTTGTCTGGCCCACCAAGGGGTATGGATCCTCTATGAGAATGGACCAGATCCATCCAAATCAAAATACATGGTAATCCGTCCAGCACAGAAAAAGGTCAATCTGGTAGCATACTTTTTCAATAATATTGTGTCCTATGTGAAGCCTCTTAAAGGTGGAAAATCTAAAGTTACTACAAATGTTCTGTGGGACCAACTAACCAAAGGTGACGAGGTGGTGGAATCAGTCACATCAATGACTGGGGAAAACTTCTCTAGCGAGTCAACCGAGTTTACACTGACGAGCAGTAAAACGGTGGAAGCCACTATGACATACAGCTTTAATTTTTCAAATAGTACTACAGTGGAGGTTGGGCTGTCGGCAAGCATAGAACTAATTGGAGAGTTCAGTACCAGTGTATCCAACACCTTTACCTTCAGCAGTGGAAGGACAGAGTCTAGTACAGTGACCACGGAGGTGGAAATTGAAGTCCCAGCCACTATACCCCCAAAGAGCCGCCTCAATGTCCATGTCATGAGAAAGAGGTATACTGCACGGGTTCCAGTCGAGGTAATAATTGAGAGAAACAATTCCAAGAGTATGACCATGGGGGAGTTGGTGTGTGATTCCGGGCGCACAATCTTTGCAGAGTACGACACTGAAGATCTCTAGAGCATTATCTCTGGTGTTGAAGCTCTCGCATACTTGGCATATCTATTGTTTCTGTTCAAAAATTTCCCCATCCATCCTCTTGCATAACAATACGGAGTCTCATAAGAAGTCCAATTGGTGTTTACTTCTACAGCACAATTTCATAACAACATTATTAGTAATATCATAGCTCCTTGGAGGGTGCTTGACAATGTCTGGATAATATACTTTGGGGACAAATAAAGATAGTACAACCTTATTATTTGTGTTCAACTACTTTTTAAAGAGTCATTGTATTATAACTGCAAGTATCAAATACCAAAACAAAAATGGTTGCTTGTTTTTAGTCGACATAGAAAACATATTGAGGACCCTACTTAAAAGACCTTACAATAGACATGAGGATACAAGAGAATCACATCACATTAAACATGTAGATACAGTGATGACCAAAGAGTTGAGGGGCACCTCAATTTTCTCCCACTAGGTCGTGCCTTTTGTGTTCAATATCTCAATGCCCAGCAAACACCTCTTAGACGAATTCTGGAAATCACAGGTTGCAAGTCAGTCCTAATGTTACTGTATTATTTCCATTCCTTTGCTTAGGATTAGGACAATACAAGAAAGACACATGCAGACATCCCTTTAGTTAGAATGTTAAACTCAGACTGCCATTTATTATTGCTTCAGGCACACATAAAAACCAAAACCAATAAAAATAACATGACCCCTTCCCCACTGTTATTACGGTTACCAACCCCCTCTTTCATTCCTTCCTCTGAGACATATCTGATCTTTTTTTTTTTGCTAGCATTCAGTGAGGGCAATGAACTAGCTTCAAACGTTCTGACTATCTTTGATCACTCAGGAGATACTAGAATGTAACGTAACACCTGTGGTCACATACACATTCAAATTCCTGCAGAGTTAACTCTTAGTTGTCACACTACAAACATGGTGAAAAATCTGTTAGTTACAGGTAACATAACTCTACTACTACAGTACACATAACACAATATAGCAACCGCAACAGTAATTATTGTGGTCCACACTACACTTCACATAAAAATACTCCTTAAACAAGTCTCATGTCCATTTTAACGGCTTTGGATATTAGTAACCCAATGTGCCAGAGTCCAAAATAGCAATGTTGCCTATGGGCTCAGGGGAGTCCCAAAATCAGTCATTGCAAACACACACTGGATGTCCCAGTGCCAAACAGAAAAAGAGAATTAATAATATAATAGGTCCCAATGTTGTACAAAACAAATCATAAATGTAACAAGGAGATAGTGAATTGCTTGCACCCAGTTATGGATTGTTACTATAAGTACCCTCTGCTTGGCTCTAGGGGCTGCCATGTTGGCCTCTCTCCCTCCTCCAATGCCTCAGAGTATATAACTGTGTGAAATGTGACAGCAGAAAGCTAAAGCTAAAATAAATGGCAGTACCCATGGCAACCTTCATTGTTATTTGCTGAATGTGCTAAACTCCCAAGAGCAGAGACCATATCTCTTCATGTACCAGCCCATGTGTCTTGTCTGCCTTGTAATGTATGTACATGTCTCGACAATGTTTATTGGACTCCTAGCACTACAGTGTCTGCTGGCGCTCTAATACATGTACAAAACCACATTTCTGGCACCCCTGATTGCAATGCCTTGTTGAATAAACTGATATGCTGAAACAGCAGCAAATAACACATAACCATAGAAGAAATACATAACAATGAGAGTGGCCATAAGTATCTATTATTTTAGGACATACACATTTACTGAATAAAAAGGAGCGCTGGAACTAGATGATCTACAGTGTAGTTTAGTCTAAGCAATCCACATGAGGAAGATCCCGCTTGTAATTGAGTCCGGATCAAAGGAGGTGACAGACCATCTGTTGTATCTGTAATACCAGCTTTACTTCCAATAAGACCTTCTAACGTGACATTATAGTGGTCAAATAATTTACCAGCCTATAAAAGTATAAGAGTTAGGAGATAATACTAGAGTTTTAATTGACTTCTTTTTGCCTGATGATTTCCACATTGACCGCACATCTCCCATCCCAGTGTATTAGCTTGTGGCAGTTTCCTTCACAACATCACAAACGTCTAGAGAGGAACAGAGGGAAGTACAAGCCATTCTTCATAACCCTATATAATTCAGATATTTTCAATTTAATGATGCAAAATGCATCTTATAAGTGATATAATTTCATTTAGCAGTATGGTGTATGTTACAATCTGCTTTCTTCAGTTGGGCTTGATAAGGGTGTTGTGGCCAAACCTACCCAGCAGATGTTTCAGGGCCTTTTTATCCCTTCACCAAGACAGCTGATGTCCATAACATGCCCTTACTCAGATGCAGTATTTAAAAACATGAACTCACGCTCAGCTTTATAAAAATCTGGAACTGCTTTAACTGCTGTTGTACCTCATAACAAGTCCAATGGATGTATGCTTAAACTTGGACTGATCACATTCTGTAACAGTCTATGTGTCTTCTGGATTTTGTATTACAAGGCTTCATAACATCTGAACATCCACTTCAGTAGTATCTTCTCTAGGAATGCTGATACATACATATGTTCTAGATATATCAGTTACCTCCCTTTATTTAGGAGCATATACATCTTCATTAACTGTACAGGACCAGGGCAGCCATTCTCTTTCTAAAGATCTTAATACATATATATATATTAGCGACTTGCCTTCGGCGCTCATTGCAAGCCTCTCCCCTCGTGTCGTTCAAACAGCAGTGTAAAATATGGTAATTAGCTATTTTTATTATATATATATTTTTTTATAATAATTAATTAACTAATCACCTAATGAATTAATATACTATAATATATTATATATACAATTTCTAATTAATATATCCAGCAATCACTATCCTGAAGAGCTAACAATCTCTTTTTTATTTTCCTGCAGCATATAATGTACAGTTGGACTGTTGCTGCCCTGATGAGAAGGTGTCAGCAATGTGGCAAGTGTGCAGTGTAAAAAGGCTATGTGTTACGCGGTTCGCAATCATTTTCCGTCCTTTATAATAGTGTATTTTGTACCTCATACATTCCTGGGTAAAAGTGTTAGGCAGCTGGCGGTGTTTTGCGCGGTTCGTGGTCTTGTTTTCATTTTTTTCTCTCACTTACCTGATTTTCGAGTGTTGAAACTCTGCAACCTCACTCCCAGACGTCCTGGCTGTCTCCCCATACTGTGTGTGAGTTTTTTTTGATGAGCGCCTTTATGTAATCTACATTACATAAAATAAAAAAAACTAAAATCACCAAAAATAAAAAATGTACATTACAGAAAAAAATAAACCTAAGTCACAAAAAATAAAAAAAATGAACATTACATAGAATAAAAAAATACATTACAACCCCACTCCCACTACAGAAAAAAAAATTACACACCTGAAAAGGAAATACATATACAATACAATACAATTAAATGCAATACAATATAATACAATACAAATACATACAATACAATTAAATACAATACAATACACCCCTATCTAATATACAATACTATCTATCTAATATACATCCCCCTATCTAATATACAATACTATCTATCTAATATACATCCCCCTATCTAATATACAATAAATACTATCTATGTACTATACATCCCCCTATCTAATATACAATACATGCTATCTCTATATAGCAACCCTAATTCTAAGCTACAATATAATAATTAAGACCACTTACCTTTGAGATGTTTCTTGAGATCACCAACCTAGGGTAAAAAAGATTTAAAAAAATAATACAACACGTTTTCATAAAATAAATAAACATTCTAATTATTCTACTCACCTTTCCACCTGTTAAAAAAAAAAAAAACATTACATTAGCACACATACATAAACATGAAATCAAGTAAAATAAACACAATCTACATTGTACTTACCTCCCCACGATGTCTCCGGCCTCCTCGTGTTGTGCCCCGGAAGCATCCGACCTGTTTAAAAAAATGTAAAAAACAACACACATCCGCCCTGTCGGATGTCTCCGACGCTAATGAGCTTCCTACGGAGTGTTCCAGAATAAAATTGGCAATGGCGGCTTCTGATTGGCTGAAAAAGCTGTCTATCAAATTCAGCCAATGAGAAGACGCCAATTGTGAACCAATGATGAAAAGGGATACACCCCAAAATCCCACGCTGATTGGATAACGCACCTGTCAATCTTTATTTGAACCAATCCGAAGGCTTTATTGCCATCAGCGAATCACAATGGGATACACCCACACGTACAGATTGGTGAAGACATCTGCGCCTTCCCATTGGCTGTAATACTGATTGACATTGACAATAGCCAATGAGAAGGCGCAAATCCTTCACCAATCAGTAGGTGGGGGTGTATTCCATTGTGATTGGCTATTGTCAGTGCAACCAATTAGAATGCGCAGATACCTCCAGCCAATCACCCTGTGGGGGTGTATTCCATTGTGATTGGCTGAATGCATCTGCACCTTGTGATTGGTTTAAATAAAGATTGACAGGTGCATTATCCAATCAGAGTGGGATTTTAGGGTGTATCCCTTTCTGATTGGCTCACACATTGGCACCTCCTGATTGTGTGAATTTGATAGACAGCGATATCAACCAATCAGAAGGCGCCATTGCCTATTTTCTTCCGGAAAAGTCTCTGAGAGCCTCATTAGCGTCGGGGATGTCCGTGAGTGCGGACGTGAGTATTTTTTTTTTTTTTTTTTACAGGGCGTGGCAGAAGAGGAGCAGGAGGCCGTAGACATCGCGGGGAGGTAAGTACAATGTAGATTATGTTTATTTTATTTTGTTTTTATGTTTATGTATTAATGTTATGTTTTTTTTAACAGGTGCCGCAACGGAGAATAAGGACGGGACATGCCGGAAAGGTGAGTAGAATATTTAGAATGTTTAGTATTTACTGTAAACGTGTTGCACTCATTTTTTTTGGACGTCTGCAAAGGTAAGTGGTCTTAATTATTTTATTTTAGCTTAGAATTAGATTATTTTATATATATGTTCGCTAGGGGTATGTGTTTTATATAGATAGCATAGCATGTATTGTATATTAGATTATGGTATTTATTTAGATAGATTGTGTGATGTTTATTATATAGATAGGATGTATTGTATATTAGATAGGGGTGTATTGTATTGGAATGTATTTAATTGCATTGTATTTAATTGCATTGTGTTTAATTGTATTGTATTGTATTATATTGTATGTATTATATGTATTTCCTTTTCAGGTGTGTAATTTTTCTTTTTTTTTTCGTGTAGGGGGGGGGGGTTGTAATGTTTTTATTTATTTTCTGTAATGTTCCTTTTTTATTTTTTGTGACTTAGGTTTTTTTATTTTCTGTAATATAGATTTTTTTTTTTGTGTGTGACTTTAGGCTTTTTTATTTTCTGTAATTAGAGTGGTGGGGGTTACTAGGGGTTAGGTAGTGTAGGTGTTAATAGGTTAGTATAGAGGCTGTTTAGTTGATATTTAATGTTTTATTGGGGGGTATAGTGCAGTGTAGTGTTTATACTTAGTGTCATGATGGTCCTTGAGAACCGTCATGGCACTTATGTGGTTAATGTTGGGTTGTAACAGGCCCATAATGGACTTAATATACCCTTATGGGACTAATGGGGTAAATTAGAGGCTTATGAGGGTCTGTATGGACCCCCATCAGTGACAGGGTTAATTAGCGGTTTATGGGGGTCTGTATAGACCCTCATGAGTGAGGGGGTTAATTAAGGGCTTATGGGGGGCTGTATTGACCCCCATGAGTGAGGGGGTTAATTAAGAGCTTATGGAGGGCTGCATTAACCCCCCTGAGTGACGGGGTTAAAAAAGGGTTTATGGGGGTCTGTATTGACCCCCATGAGTGAGGGGGGTAATTAAGTGCTTATTGGGGTCTCTATTGACACCCATGAGTGACAGGGTTAATGAAGGGCTTATGGGGGTCTGTATTGACCCCCATGAGTGACAGGGTTAATGAAGGGCTTATGGGGGTCTATATTGACCCCCATGAATGACAGGGTTAATTAGGGGTTTATGGGTGTCTGTATTGACCCCCATGATTGACAGGGTTAATGAATGGCTTATGGGGGTCTATGTTGACCCCCATGAGTGACAGGGTTAATTAGGGGTTTATGGGCATCTATATTGACCCCCATGAGTGAGGGGGTTAATTAAGTGCTTATGGGGGTCCGTTTTGACCCCCATGAGTGACAGGGTGATAGTGTATATTTGTTTTCTTTTATAATGGGTCCTTTAAGGACCTGTAACACGGGAATTTTGAATTTTCATTGCAGCGGGGGTTCCCGATCACGTGCGATCGGGACCCCCACTCCGATGGTTAATGTGGGGTTAATGCAGGTTTCCGAGCCTATCTCGGGTCCCTTCTTGGGTAAGTTGTACGTGGCTGGGCTTTGAGCCTCGTTTTCGTTTTTTTCGGCGGCCATTTTTTTCATGTGTCTGAACTCGAGAATTTGGACTTACATGGAGGTGTAACTTCACTTTTTAGAGGTCCTGGATGCCCCCTCTTGCTATGGGTAAGCTTTTTATGTTTTTTTTGTGAGTATTTGGTGTGTTTTGACTGTTTTTAGGTGCGCGCGGTTCGGCCGTTATGGTCGTATTTTTCGGGCGTGTGGTGTTTGGTCCGTTAAGGTTGGTTCCGAGGTCGCGTGTGTGTGCAGTCCTGGGCTTTGAGCCTCGTTTTCGTTTTTTTCGGCGGCCATTTTTTCTCTTGCTTAGGGGATTTTCGTGCGTCTTAACTCGGGAATTTAGACTTAAATGGAGGTGTAACTTCACTTTCATTTTCAATCTTTTTAGGTGCGCGCGGTTCGGCCGTTATGATCGTATTTTTCGTACGAGTGGGTGTTTGTTACGTTAAGGTCGGTTCCAAGGTTGTTTTTTGTTTCTAAGTCGTGCGTGTGTGTGTTTTTAACCGCGTGTGAGGCGCCTTTGAGCCTCCACCTTCCGCAAATGCGGCCCCTAGCAAAGCGTGACGACGAATCGTAGTTTGACAACTATTAAATGTGATATAAATTTATATATATATTTATTAATAACTTTCATTTGTAATGCACCAACATATTCCATATCGCTGTACAGGGGATAAGAACAAGGAAATATACAATATGTAATATTGACAACTTTAGAAAGTGGAGGGCCCTGTTTTGAGCCTCGAGTTCAAAGCACCCTACAAGAATGGAAACTCGCTACTTACACTCTAAATGAAATGGAAGAGGCAGAAACCTGGGGAGGAGGCGATAAGGAAGAGCAAGGTTGGGAAGAAAGTGAGAGTTTACATAGGGAGGAAGGTATGAAAAGTTAAAAGGTTATTACATACTAGCGACTTGCCCGTCAAAAAATGACGGCAATAAAATTGTAACGCAGGTAATTCTGTTTGCCACACAATGTAAGGCTTTTGGTCCTCTGAGTACCTTTGGCACTCATTGCGATCCTGCGACCTTTGACGCTTATCGCGTGTCTCGCAATGAACGCCTTTGGCGCTCATTGCAAGGCGCACCCCTGGTGTAGTTTTCGTCTTGTGACCTCCGTCGGTGCTCATTGCAAGCTCCGCGCTGAGAGCCTTTGGCGCCAATTGTGAGGCTCACCCCTGGTGTACCTTTGGTTCTGTGCGTTCAGTGTGAGTCCAGCAGTGAGCGCCTTCAGCGCCAAAGGCGATAATTGCGAGCCTCTTCTCTGGTATTTTTTTATATATACGGTATATAGATGTTTTAATAATAATTAATTAATGAAATAATAAATTAATATACTTGACCTATTTGTAATTAATATATCCAGCAATCAAGTGTCAGCAATGTGTGAAGTGTGCAGTGTAAATAGGCTGCGTGCGCGAGGGCAAACCGTTTGATTAGTTATGTAAAGCGGCATTATAGATTGGTAATGTGTTAGCGTAGTTTGTAATAGTATCTTGTACCTTGTACGTTCCTGGGTAAAAGTCGTATGTGCCTGGTGGTGTTTTGCATGCTTAGGGGTCGTGTAGCCTTGTTTTCTTTTTTTTCGGCGGCCATTTTTTTTCTTGCATAGGTGATGTTCGAGTGCCGAAACACTGCAAACTTGACTTAAATTTGCGTGCAATCTCACTCCCAGACGTCCTGGCTGTCCCCCACCCCCCCTCGCCCCGTGTGTAATGTTTTTTGTATGTTTATTTTTTTTGTATTTTTTTGTGTATTTTGTGCACCGTTTGGCCGTTACCGTCGTATTTTTTGCGGGTCATATATATATTTTTTTCTTTTGTAAGTGGCGGTTTCCTTTTCAAAGTGTTACAGGCCGTAATATTTGCAGGCTACGGGTCTCGCACTGTGAATTGTGTATTTGAGTTTTCTGTTGATCTGTAGTCCCGCGGGTCGTAGGTGCGATGCTTAAGTCGTGCGGGGTCATAGGCCTATGGCGCTCATCTCCACCATTGCAAGGAGCGCCTTTGGAGCTCCTTGCTTGGCCGCAACAGCCGCAGTTTTAACATTGCGTTACCAACATTTATTGGCAAGCCTGCGCTGCTGCAAACTATAAATGTGATAGTCAATATGAATATAGCAAACTAATGGATATTGTAATAAACTTTCTATTATCACATCACATATAATAGTTGTCAAACTATGAGACGTCGTCACACTTTGCGTGGTGCGTACGACCAAAGGAGCTCTTCGCTCGCGAGCCTTGCACAGCGAGGCGAGACTTTAACTCTGAGCACTTAAGCGATTAGCGTAGAGAGGCAAGCCGTTAAGGCACTAAAATTCGCAGCACAAAGGCAATGAGCGCCGAAGGCGCCGATCACACATTGAAATGCTTAACAAATGCAAGGGATTGCCTTAGTCTGCAAGCTGTTGACCAACGCAGGACTTAGAAAAAAATAAATACGAGACGCGGAACATAGAAAAAAAAAATACGAGATAGGAAAAATATGATGTTAAGGACCGAACCGCGCAAACCAAAAAACACACAAATACAAAAACAAATACAACAAAAACATGACACACAACACGGGGGAACAGCCAGGATGTCTGGGAGTGAGGTGGAACACAAATTTAAGTCGATTTTGCCGAGTTTCGGCACTCGAATATCGCATAAGTGAGAAAAAAAATGGCCACCAAAAATAAATTAAAATGAGTATACACGACCGCCAGAACTCTGCCAACTACGTAGCACTTTCACACAGGAACGTAAGAGGTACAAAATACACTATTACAAATAAAATAAAAAAATACGAGTTATGAAAAATACAAACATAACGGCCGAACCGCGCAAATAAAAAAAAAATCAAACAAGCAAAAAAAATAAATACAATAAAAACATCACACACTGCACGCGGGAACAGCCAGGGCGTCTGGGAGTGAGGTGGAAAGCGAATTTAAGTTGATTTGGCTGAGTTTTGGCACTCAAAAATCGCCTAAGCAAGAAAAAAAGATGGCAGTGCAAAACAACGCCAACCGCGTAGCACTTTTACACAGGAACGTACGAGGTACAAAATATACTATTACAAATGACGGAAAAAGCTTGCGCGCGAAGCACACAACGCCAGTTTACAGCACTAACTTGCCACTAACAACATTACGCATCTAAAGTGGCGCTTTACACAACTAAACCAATGGTTTGCCCTCGCGCACGCGGCATATTACTAAGGCACATTTGGGACATTCATAAAACTATCTCCTCAGCCCAGCACCAGTCCCACTGGACATTGTATGCTGCAGGACAATAACAAGAGATTGTTAGCTCTTCAGGCTATTCATTGCTGGATATATTAATTAGAAATAGGTAAAGTATATTAATTTATTAAGTAACTAATTAATTATTAGTTAACAACATATATATATATGCCTTTGTGATGAGCGCTGAAGGTGCTCAGAAGAGCAAAAGTGCACTAGGAGAGGCTCGCAATGAGCGCCGAAGGTCCTCAGAAGTAGAAAAAGCTTTACATTGTGTGGCAAACAGCATTGCCATGGCTTCACATTTTATTGCCCGTCATTTTTGACAGGCAAGTCTCTAGTTATTATTATTATTATCTTTTATGCTGTAAACTCCTTCTGGCCTTCAAAATAAATGTAGATACCTCTAGGTTCTTGTGTGGAGATAGTGGCGCTGCGGGTGCAGTGGCGCTGCGGGTGGCGCTGCGAGTGCAGTGGCGCTGCGGGTGGCGCTGCGGGTGCAGTGGCGCTGCG
>JAPZIH010000281.1:2500-31839 GCA_027410445.1 Discoglossus pictus
CAAGAACTTCCGTACAGCTCACTTAAACAGATTTGCCAATCATCTACACCAAAAGTCAGACCAACTTTCCTATTGCACCCAACCCACCTACGTTAAAACAAGACCTACCTGCTTAGTCCACCCAGACACTTTCACCTCTATATCTAAAGTACCAGACCCACCTGCTTAATCCACCCCAAAAACAGGCCCACCAGTCTTCTTCATCCCCACACCGAACCCACCTACCTTAAAACAAGACGCATCCACTTCTATATCCAAAATAACCGAACCCACCTGTCCAATCCACCCAAAAATCAGGGCCATATGCATTCTCCACCCAAAAATCCAAAACATCCACCAGCTTTCTCCATCCAAAAAAACACCAGACACTTCCAGCTCTGTACAAACCCACATACTCAATCCACCCAAATGCAAGGCCCACCAATCAACTTACCTTAAAGAAAACCTACCTGGTTTCTCCATCCAAAAACCTAGTCTCACCCACCTCTCTAACCAAAACGACACACTCACCTGTCCAATCTAACCAATAATCAGGTCCAAATGACTTTTCCACCCAAACACCCAACCCACCTTCTGTAATACAGGACCTACCTGCTTCCTCAACTAAAAAACTAGACTCATCTACACCTCTGACCAAAGCACCTACCTTCTCAACCCAATCATACAACCCAACTACCTTAAACCAAGTCCGGGCTGCCGTCTCAACCCAACCATACAACACACCTACCTTATATCAAGTCCCACCTGCCTTCTCAACCCAAACATACAACCCACCTACCTTAAATCCGGTCCCATCTGTCTTCTCAACCCAATCATACAACCCACCTACCTTAAATCAAGTCCCACCTGCCTTCTCAACCCAAACATACAACTCACCTACCTTATATCAAGTCCCACCTGCCTTCTCAACCAAACCATACAATGCAACTACCTTAAATCAAGTCCCACCTGCCTTCTCAACCAAACCATACAACGCAACTACCTTAAATCAAGTCCCACCTGCCTTCTCAACCAAACCATACAACCCACCTACCTTATATCAAGTCCCACCTGCCTTCTCAACTAAACCATACAACACACCTACCTTAAATCAAGTCTGACCTGCCATCTCAACCCAACCATACAACCCACCTACCTTATATCAAGTCCCACTTGCCTTCTCAAATAAACCATACAACCCACCTACCTTAAATCAAGTCCCATTTGCCTTCTCAACCCAATCATACAACCCACCTTCCTTAAATCAAGTCCCGCCTGCCTTTTCAACCCAACCATACAGCCCACCTACCTTAAATCAAGTCCCACTTGCCTTCTCAACCAAACCATACAGCCCACCTTCATTAAATCAAGTCCCACATGCCTTTTCAACCCAACCATACAGCCCACCTACCGTAAATCAAGTCACACTTGCCTTCTCAACCAAACCATACAACCCACCTACCTTATATCAAGTCCCACCTGCCTTCTCAACCCAACCATATAGCCCACCTACCTTATATCAAGTCCCACTTGCCTTCTCAACCCAACCATACACCCCCACCTACCTTATATCAAGTCCCACCTGCCTTCTCAACCCAACCATACAGCCCACCTTCCTTAAATCAAGTCCCACCTACCTTTTCAACCCAACCATACAGCCCACCTAACTTAAATTAAGTCCGGCCTGCCGTCTCAACCCAACCATACAACGCACCTACCTTAAATCTAGTCCCACCTGCCTTCTCAACCCAACCATACAACCCACCTACCTTATATCAAGTCCCACCTGCCTTCTAAATCCAACCATAAAAACCACCTACCTTATATCAAGTCCCACCTGCCTTCTCAACCCAACTATACAGCCCACCTACCTTAAATCAAGTCCCACCTGCCTTCTCAACCCAATTATACAACTCACTTTCCTTAAATCAAGTCCCACCTGCCTTCTCAACCCAACCATACAGCCCACCTACCTTTAATCAAGTCCCACATGCCTTCTCAACCCAACCATACAACCCACTTACCTTAAATCAAGTCCCACCTGCCTTCTCAACCCAACCATACAACCCACCTACCTAATATCAAGTCCCACCTGCCTTCTCAACCGAACGATACAACCCACCTACCTTAAATCAAGTCCCACTTGCCTTCTCAACCCAACCATACAACCCACCTTCCTTAAATCAAGTCCCGCCTGCCTTTTCAACCCAACCATACAGCCCACCTACCTTAAATCAAGTCCCACTTGCCTTCTCAACCAAACCATACAACCCACCTACCTTATATCAAGTCCCACCTGCCTTCTCAACCCAACCATATAGCCCACCTACCTTATATCAAGTCCCACCTGCCTTCTCAACCCAACCATACAGTCCACCTACCCTAAATCAGGTCCCACCTGTGTTCTCAACCCAAACATACAACCAACCTACCTGAAATCAAGTCCCACATGCCTTCTCAACCCAAACATGCCACCGACCTCAAATCAAGTCCCACCTGTGTTCTCAACTCAAACATACAACCGATCCAGATCAGGCCCATCTGCTGCTTCCATCCAGACACCTAGACCCACCAACTTTATTCCTTTGGGTCTAGCCTAAATCAGCCATGTTTAATCCAATTAAAGTCTATACATGCTCCAAGTCGTTAATATCCCTCTTAATTTTCTGCTCCCTAACGACTCTGTCTGGGGTGTAATTGGACATCAATTATTCTACAAATAAAAAATAAAATAAAAATACTGAATAATTCCCATTTCTTGCCCGCCGATCTCCTCCAGCAAACAGGAGCCTTAAATCTAAAATATACTCTGGAGCGGGAGAGGGGCCATAAAATCTGTGTCAGGAGCAGCGGCGCACGGGGGGTGGGGGGGAGCGCTGCCGAAATAAATATATTTAATAATTAAAGACGTTGGTGCTCATTTACAGTGTTTAGGATGGCCTGGCGTGCACTCTAAATTATACACAGTCATCAGATTGGGTTGGAGGAGAGGGGATGTGTCTATCTATATGGGAGATTTCCATTTAAACCTAAATTAATTGCATAACCTCAGTTCCCCCCCATCCCTCCCACCTGGGGGGCTTGAAGTTTTTTCCTGCTGGGGGGTGCACTTACTTTTATTCCCGTAATAAATCTACGGTGGCGACACAGCGGTTTCATGTCGGCCTTTGATTGCGAACGAACAAACAAAACGAGAACCTGTAATAATCCCGACAGGGAGCAGATTAAAACCTTTTAATTGGCCCCTTGGGGAGTGACCTGTTATCATTAACGAGTCACAGTGACAGCGCACGATGGGATTTATGGGTAATCGCAGGCCCAATATGCGTTCTGCTCTGAATGCAGTGGGACTGCAGCAGAATTTATCCAACTTTATCTAGAATGTAACCAAATTTAATCAGAATTTAACCAACTCTTTTCCATATTCTGATTCAAATGACAGGTGAGACTATGAGGTCTATATCTGAGGGGCTCCTTCTAGTTGACCAGGGTGGATCACCCATTTGAATTAAAGCCCTAAGGCCTTGAAGGTGGACCATGATGTAGACTTCATGCCATATGGACAGCACCTTGAAGGTAAACCATGATACAGACATCAAGCCATATGGACAACATCTTGAAGGTAGACCATGATGTAGACTTCAATCCAAATGGTCAACACCTTGAAGGTAGACCACGATACAGACATTGAGCCATATGGGCAACACCTTGAAGGTAGACCACGATACAGACATCAAGCCATATGGGCAACACCTTGAAGGTAGACCACGATACAGACATCAAGCCATATGGGCAACACCTTGAAGGTGTGAAGGTGTCAGACTATGTTATACTGAGCATGTCTCAACCGGTGAAGGGGCCTCCCAGGAGTGGCAAGTGGACCTCCCTGTTTTATTAAAGTTATATGAACAACAGAACAACACCTTGAAGGTAAACTATAATGTCTACATCATGGTCTATCTTCAAGGTGTTGTCCATATGAATTTAGGGTGGTCCACTCGCCACCCCTGGGAGACCCTTTATGGCTGGTTGACTATCAAAACCTGCACATGATCAATCTAACATAATGCCATAGTCTGATGAGGAATTGGCATACAAGAGGACCACACACACACTCTTTGTCTCATACTCAACTCTCCAGCTACCATATGTGCTGATATCTCTTTAATAAGATGTAAATCCCCCTTGGGTCCCCCATGATGTAGACATCAAGCCATATGGACAACACCTTGAAGGTATACCACGATATAGACATCATGGTTTACCTTCAAGGTGTTGTCCATATGATTTTAATACAATAGGATGGTCCACTTGCCACTCCTGGGAGACCCTTCACCGGTTGACTAACAAAGACTGCACATGCTCAGTATAACATAGCCTGAAAAGGAATCAGACTAAGAGATGACCACACGCCTTCTTGGAAGATCTCCCCTTATACTCAACTCATGCCCACCTGTACAAAAAAAATCTCCTTCCAAATTCCAAGAATTTTGAGTGGATAGAACCCAAAGAAAAGCATTGAACATTGATCAAGAGTAATGGACCACTCTACTAGAGCACCACCCTACTATCTCAGTATGAGAGAAGTGGAAATTGACACAGGTCCTTGCCGGATTGGGGCAGCTTTAACTTTCCTGAATGAGGAGTGCCCGTCCATATTGTATGGCTATTTCTACCAGTTGGACTTGGCTATGGGCAATGACCCTACTCTTGTCTAGTGCCCCACTAGCCCCAACTCCTTGCTTGATTACCAGATATCTTAAACTACTGCTCTTCTTGAACTTGGATTGGATGCTGACAACCCTTTGCCAATCTGACTTTGACCCCTATTTAATGGACAGTCTAGAATGTATCCATCTTTATTATTGGTCAATGTCTTGTGCGGCAACCACTAGCCCCAACTGATTGTTCGATTACCAGATGTCTTATTCTACTGCTGTTCTTCAATTTGGATTGGATACTGCCAAGTCTTTGCTAGTCCGACCTTGACCCCTGATCAATGGGCAGTCCATAATGTCTACCTCTGTAATCCATTCAGTTAATCTCCATTTTCTCCGCCATTGCTACTCTCAAAGAGCCTGGTATTTAACTTCTCTTCTAATTTAAGCATTTAAAAATTCCGTAATGAATAATCTATAATGTAATTATCTCGTTAAGAAGCCATGGAACAGTCTGCTGCTAAATATTTGATGAAGGTCGCGAAAATATCATTCAATTTTTACTGTCAACTCAGGTTACTGCAATCACTACATCACTAACGGCCTTCCTGTTACAGTGGAGTGATGCGGCTCGATGGTCTTCATTAAGAGTTGGGTGATGGATCCATTAGTGGTGGTTGGTGTGTAGGTTTCTTGGCCAAAAATAAAGAAAATTCCGGAGTTATTTCAGAGCATCAAGATCAATGGAATCTGGGAGGCAGACAACATGGGTTTCATTGTCCATCCACCTACCATAGTCATTCATGGTGAGGGGTGATGGTCTTTGAGTCATGGCTAAATAGTAGGTGCTTGGCATTGGCACTACATTCCTAGTGTTGGGTGTGTCATTCCCGGGTGATGGAGGTGAGACCTCCAAGGACACAATAATGGCACAATAACAAGTGAGAGCATCCAATGGAAGGGATTCTGGGAGGTAGATCTGTAAAATGGGTTTCAAGGAAGATCCACCTACCATAGTCATTCATGGGTGATGGACTTTGACTTGTAGCTTAAAAGTATGGTGTGTGAGGCTAGGGATTGACATCACATTTCTAGTGTGGGGTGTGTCATTTCCGGGCGATAGATGTTGTCCAATTTTGATGGGAATGGGGAAGCAAAGAAACCTAGGGATAAAATTGGGTGACGGAGATGAGGCGTCCAAGAACACAATCACAGGAGAAGAAAAAAAAATGGTGGCTTGTCAAGCAAGAACATAAAATTTTGCTTTGAACTTTGGATATTTTGGACCTGGCCATGGGACGTAGCACCTACCATACCAATGGCCACTGGCGATCCTGGTCTCAAATCTATGTTTTGTCCACCTACTTGCACGACCTTTATAACATGACCCTGAGTCTTCCCATCATGGATAAATACAATTAAATGTTTAACAAGACATGGACCATAATGCAAGTGATGGTCTATATTGTCCTCCAATGGGTCCACCACAGAACCTGTTTGTGGTATTTAATGTTTGAATCTCAACCCTGGTTGGCTAAACTTTAGTTGACCAAATTGGCATTCATAGTTTAGGTTTGATTGACAACATTGCTATTGATGCAAAGGATTCTGGGTAACAGGTCCTAGAGTGAATATCCTTGTTAGCTGGTGGACACCATTGCCCAAAAATGTAAAAAAAAAAAATGGATGCCACCAAAAATACACATTACATCATCAACTAGGGTGATCTTCAGCCATTCCTAATCTATACATTAAGCTGAAACATTGGAGACAATTGGAAAACACTAAAAAATTTGATGTTCTCTGTTCCCCAAACTTCCCCAAAATTACATTTTTAAGTAATTTAAAAAAAAATGAAATTAAAATTTAGAATTTAGCCGACCGTTCTCGCCATATTTTATGGTTTAGAAGAAAATAAATATTTTGCTGGGCTTTTACCCCGTACCCCTCCTCCTTAAATATATCCCACTGAAAGGTTTGAGTATTCCAGGCAGAAATTATATGTTCCAAACGTGTAATTTCCAGTGGATACAACTGCCGAGCTGTCACGTATGAGAGACAACATGACATTGGCGTGTTGAAATCTGAAAGCTCATGGCTATTATATACATTGTATGCGGATTTAACTGACGCGTGCTGAATACCGGCCTCGTTACTGTCTCAGTTGTATTCTCCTTCACATCCCCCTCTCCATCCTTTCCCTCTCCCACATTTCCCCCTCTCCTCTCCCCTCCTTTCACTCTCACCTCCGCTCCCGCTCTCCCTCTTATCCCCTCCACACTTTTCCCTCTCACCTCCGTTCCTTTCCCTCCCTTTCCTTTCCCTCCCCCTCCTTTCCCACTCACCCCTCCTTTCCCTCTCCGGCTACCCCACTTTTCCCTTACCCCTCTCTCTCCTTCCCTCTCCTCCCTCTCCTCTCCCTCCTTTCTCTCTCCCTCCCTTTCCCTTCTCTCCTTTTCCCATTTCCCTCCTATCAACTCCCCTCCTTTCACTCTGACCACCCCTCTCCCTCCTTCCACTCGGCCTCCTATCCCTCTCCCCTCTTCCTCCTTTTCTTCCCCCTTCCCCTACCTCTTCTTTCCATCTTCCCTCCCCTCTTTCCCTCTCTTTCTACCCCTCTTTTCCTCTCCTCTCTCCCACCTTTCCCTCTCCCTTCCCTCCTTTCCTATCGCCTCTCCCTTCTTTCCCTCTCTCCCTCTTCCTCCCTCCCCTCATTTCCCTGTTCCTCCTCTCACATCCCCTCTCCCTATCACTCCTTCCCCTATCCCTCCTCCTCCTCTCCCCTCCTTTCCCTCCCCTCCTTTCCCTCTCCCTCATTTCTTCTCCCCTCTCTCTTCTTTCCCTCCCTCCCCCTCCCTACTTCCCCCCCTGCTTTCCCTCTCCCCTCACTCCTTTCCCATCGCCTCTCCCTCCTGTCCCTCTCACCTCCCCTCCTTTCCCTCTCCCCCTCCCTCCTTTCCCTCCCCCTCCTTTCCCTCTCCCCTCGCTCCTTTCCCATCGCCTCTACCTCCTGTCCCTCTCCCCACACTACTTTCCCTCTCCCCTCACTCCTTTCCATCTCCCTCCTTTCACTCTCCCCCTCCCTCCTTTCCCACCCCTCCTTTCCCTCTCCCCTCACTCCTTTCCCACCCTCCTTTCCCTCTCCCCTCACTCCTTTCCCATCGCTTCTCCCTCCTGTCCCTCTCCCCACACTCCTTTCCCTCTCCCCTCTCCCCTCACTCCTTTCCCATTGCCTCTCCCTCCTGTCCCTCTCCCCACACTCCTTTCCCTCTCCCCTCACTCCTTTCCCTCTCCCTCCTTTCCCTCTCCCCTCTCCCCTCACTCTTTCCCTCTCCCTCCTTTCCCTCTCCCCTCTCCCTCCTTTCCCTCTCCCCTCTCCCCTCACTCCTTTCCCTCTCCCTCCTTCCCCTCTCCACTCACCCTCCTTTCCCTCCCCCTCCTTTCCCTCTCCCCATCTTTCCTTTCCCTCCCCTCCTGTCCCTCTCCCCTCTCCCTCCTTTTCCTCTCCCCTCTCCCTCCTTTCCCTCTCCCCTCTCCCTCCTTTCCCTCCTTTCCTTCCTCCCCTCCCTCTTCTCTCTCCTTTTTGATATGGTATATGACAGACACAATCAGTAAGTTCTCAACAGATTCCTCCCCAGTCCAGCTGTGATAACCAGAGATTAAGGGCTGAGGGTTTGGCTGCAGACGTCTACGCGCTTCTCTGATCCCTGATGCCAACTTATAACAAGCAAACTTAACCGAATCAAAAGCATTTTATCCCGAAAAGATCTTTTCTGTAAAATATCAAAAATTCTCCAAATTGAACTATTTCAATCCAGTGACAAATTTAAAGGTGCCATGCACTATCGGCACACTAGCGCCGCTCCTTTATATTTGCGCGGTGAGCGTTCCCTATTAATTAGAGGAATAAAAATATTTTTTGCTGCTTTGTTTAATTCTCGCTGTGTTTCTTCCTCGTCAATTATAGTAATTAAATCTGAATTGTGTGTCACCGGAGGAGACATAACAGCGGCGCTGGGTTTGTGGCAATGGTGAGGCGTAAACAGTGCCAGTCCAGAATCTCTGCTGTCATCATTGTGTCTGAATTAAAAGGTGGTCTAATCTCTAAAAATAATAAATTACTGGCAACCAGCATGAGAGAAAACAGGAAGAAAAGAGGAAGTTATTTTTGTACTTTATTCTGCAATAAAGTAACTAACATAACAAATAAAAATATAATTTATTCTGTAATAAAGTAGGAAATATAATATAATACATATATATTTAATGATTTTTATGTATTAATGGTTTACTACATATTTACTACAACTTCTAAATAGTTTGTTATTTACTAATAGTTTACTCCTTATTTACTACAACTTGTAAATTTCATTTTTTTTAAATATTTTGTATTTATACTTTGAAACATATTAGGGTGGTAGAACTGCTCAGTGGAAGAATGCTGCTAAAATAAACTAGTAGTAAAATACTTACTAATAGTTTACTAAATGTACTATTTGTAAATATTTTATTTTTATTTTTCTAATAGTTAACTACTTATTTATTAAAATGTGTAAATTGTTTTTATGTACTATTAGGTTACTACTTTTTATTACAATTTGTAAACTGTTTATAAGTACTAATAGTTTACTACTTATTTTCTATAAACTTGTAAATTGCATTTTATTTAATGTTTTATATTTTTAGTTTGAAACCTACCAGGCAGTGATCTGCTTAGTGGATACATGCTGCTAAAATAAACTAGTAGTAAACTAATAGTAGCAAATTAATAGTAAATTATTTACTAGTAGTTTACGACAACTTATAAATAGTAATTTTTATGTTCTAATAGTTTGCTACTTTTTTAGAACAACTTATACATTGTAATTTTTTATGTACTAATAGATTATTACCTATTTCCTACAACAAATAAATTGTATTTTACGTAATAATAGTTTACTACTTACTACAACTTTAAATATGTATTTTAAAAAGTATATTTTGTATTTATAGTTTAAAACCAAAAATCAAGGTGGTTTAACTGCTCAGTGGATTAATACTGCTAAAATAAACAAGTAGCAAACTAATAGTAAACTAACTTACTAGCAACTTACTACTACTTTACTACACCTGTAAGTATTGTTTTTTATGTACTAATACTTTGCTACTTATTGACTAGAACTTGTAAATAGTTTATTAATTATTTGCTACAGCTTGTAAATTATATTTTTTATGTACTAATAATTTATTATTTATTTACTAAAACTTGTAAATTTTCTTTTCTTTTTTTTTTTTTTATATATATTTTGTATCTATATTTTAAAACCCAAACAGGAGGTGGAACTGCTCAGTGGATAAATGTTGCTAAATAAACTAGTAGTAAACAAGTAGAAAACAATAGTAAACAAAATTACTAGTAGTTTACTAATACTTTACTACAACTAGTAAAATGCATTTATTTTAAAGTATTTAAATGTAAATTTTGTACATCTCAGTGGATAAATATTGTGAAGATAAACTAGTAAGAAACAAGTAGAAACAGTAATAAACAAAATTACTAGTACTTTACTAATACTTTGCTGCAACTTGTAAAATGCATTTGTTTTAAATTATTTAAATATCAATTTTAACTGCTCAGTGGATAAATGCTGTTAAAAAAAACTAGTAGTAAACAAGTAGAAACAATAATAAACACATTTACCAGTATCTTACTACTACTTTACTACAACTTGTAAAATACATTTATTTTAATTTATTTAAATGTAAAATTTGAACTGCTCAGTGGGTAACTGCTGCTAAAATAAACTAGTGCTAAACATGTATAAACAATAGTAAACAAATTTACTAGTAGCTTACTACTACTTTACTACAACTTGTAAAATGCATAAAAAAAAATAAATGTAGAATTTGTTTCTATATAGATTTTCGTACAACAGAAATGAAAAGGTTAGACCACCATGCCATATTGTGTTAGAATAAATACATTGTTGTGTATAGAGCGAGACGAGCCATAGAATGGAGAAAGCAATTACTCCTCTGCTTCTGGGTCTATCACTTTGTATCTTTGGCTCTGAAGATATTTCCGCACCGGGCTGAGATAAATAAGAGATAAATGATTACAAGTGACAGAGGGAAATGTTTACAGTTAACCACAAAACACAGCACACAATGCCACCGCGCGCCCCCTTCCATCTGCCACAAAGCATTCTGGGAATAGCAACCTTGATCTCTGTCCCAGCTGGGGCTGCAGAAGAGGTGTTCAATGAATAAGGATTATATTATCTGCTGTGTAGGCTGCAGCCACATAGAGATGTGTGTGTGTGTTATAGATATACAGTATGATGGAAATATAGATAGATAGATAGATAGATAGATAGATAGAGGGATAGATAGATAGATAGATAGATAGATAGATAGATAGAGGGATAGATAGATAGATAGATAGATAGATAGAGACTGAGATAGATAGATAGATAGAGAGATAGATAGATAGATAGATAGATTTATAGATAGATAGATAGATAGATAGATAGATAGATAGATAGATAGATTGATTGATTGATTGATTGAGGGATAGATAGATAGATAGATAGATACATAGATAGATAGATAGAGAGATAGATAGATAGACAGAGAGATACACACACATATATATATATATATATATATATATATATATATATATAGAGAGAGAGAGAGAGAGAGAGAGAGATAGATAGATAGATAGATAGATAGATAGATAGAGGGATAGATAGATAGATACATAGATAGATAGATAGATAGATAGATAGATAGATAGATAGATAGATAGAGATATATAGAGAAATATATATATATATATATATATATAGAGAGAGAGAGAGAGAGAGAGAGATAGATCGATAGATAGATAGATAGATCGATAGATCAATAGATCGATAGATAGATAGATATAGATAGCTAGAGAGATAGATATATAGATAGATAGATAGATCAATAGATCGATAGATAGATATAGATAGCTAGAGAGATAGATAGATAGATAGATAGATAGATAGATAGATAGATAGATAGATAGATAGATAGATATAGATAGCTAGAGAGATAGATATATAGATAGATAGATAGATTGAGGGATAGATAGATAGATCAATAGATAGATATAGATAGCTAGAGAGATAGATATATAGATAGATAGATAGATAGATAGATAGATTGATCAATAGATCGATAGATAGATAGATAGATAGATAGATAGATAGATATCATCTTCCTGCAACACATTTCTACAAATTTTCAGAGATGCATGTACATTTGTTGGTGTGGTTATCTTCTTGTGATGCATTTTGACTTAATAATATTGAGTTTGTGATGTCATCTTCCTGCGACACATTTATATATACATTTTGATTGAATAATATCGAGCTTTCTGAGACACAATTATACAAACTTTCTGAGATGCATGTAAATTTGTTGGTGAGGTCATCTTGCTCTGACGTATTTTGCCTTAATAATATTGAGTTTGTGATGTCATCTTCCTGCGACACATTTATATATACATTCTTATTGAATAATATCGAGGTTCCTGAGACCCAATTATACAAACTTTCTGAGCTGCATGTAAATTTGTTGGTGTGGTCATCGTGCTCTGATGCATTTTGACTTCATAATATTGAGTTTGTGATGTCATCTTCCTGCGACACATTTTGATTAAATAATATGGACCTTCCTGGCACACAATTCTAAAAACTTTTTGAGCTGCATATTATACACATATTGTACCTTGTGATGTCATTATTCCGCCCCAGAATAAAAAAAAATCAGTTAATAACATGGCAAAAAAATATTTACTGGACTGAGTAATTATCGACTTCCGAAAAAGAATTTGTTACCCGACAAAACCACTGATGCAGCTCAGCAAATGGAATTACCCAGAATCCTTTTGGCTTTCTTGTAACGCACACAAAGGCACTCTATCAATGTAATTAGGAGGCTCTGTGTATTTGTGTACAGACGCTAAAGAGACTGTAGAGTTTGAAAGGCCGCGGAAAGATAAAGAAGGGTAAAGGCTATGGATATACGATCATTACACAGCAAACATATTATATCTGCGCGGTGGCCATCAAATATTTATAGATATATACCTTATCAGTGCTGTGGATAATGGAATAGTATATTGAGTTTAGCATGCTGTTATTAATGTATTCAAGAATGTAACCACTTTAACAGCGTGGGTACAATTCAGAACCATGGATAGTGGTATCTGGTCGTTCTGATACAAATTCAGCACGATGGATAGCGGTATCAGGTCGTTCCAATACAAATTCAGCACGATGGATAGCGGTATCAGGTCGTTCCAATACAAATTCAGCACCATGGATAGCGGTATCAGGTCGTTCTGATACAAATTCAGCACGATGGATAGCGGTATCAGGTCGTTCCAATACAAATTCAGCACCATGGATAGCGGTATCAGGTCGTTCCAATACAAATTCAGCACCATGGATAGCGGTATCAGTTCGTTCCAATACAAATTCAGCACCATGGATAGCGGTATCAGGTCGTTCTGATACAAATTCAGCACCATGGATAGCGGTATCAGGTCGTTCCAATACAAATTCAGCACCATGGATAGCGGTATAAGGTCGTTCCAATACAAATTCAGCACCATGGATAGCGGTATCAGGTTGTTATAATACAAATTCAGCACCATGGATAGCGGTATCAGGTCGTTCCAATACACATTCAGCACCATGGATAGCGGTAACAGGTTGTTCCAATACAAATTCAGCATTATGGATAGCGGTATCAGGTCGTTCCAATACACATTCAGCACCATGGATAGCGGTATCAGGTCGTTCCAATACACATTCAGCACCATGGATAGCGGTATCAGGTCGTTCTAATACAAATTCAGCACCATGGATAGCGGTATCTGGTCGTTCCAATACAAATTCAGCATTATGGATAGCGGTATCTGGTCGTTCCAATACAAATTCAGCACCATGGATAGCGGTATCTGGTCGTTCCAATACAAATTCAGCACCATGGATAGAGATGTAGTTGCGGAAAAACTTCACGTACTTTAGCTATGGAAACAAGACTTGTTTAATGGGTTAAAGGGCCAGTCCTATATCGGAGCAAAGTGATCAAATGACCGGGACGTGTTTCACTCTTAAAGGGCTAGTCCTATATCGTGGCACAGTAACGTGATGACAGTCACTCTTTGTGCCAGTTTATCTAGTCTATTCTGAGCTAATCTCTCTCGCTCACTCCTGGAATTCTCCATTTAAAATCCCAATAAATACATTTGCTCTCAGTAAATTGCTTATTAATGACTTGTCTCTCATTTACTGTCACTTATCCGGAGCCTGAGAGTGGGATCTGGGGAGAGAGAGAAACAACCAGGCTCAGGCGGCTCACTATGGTAATACTGTATCTATCTATCTATCTATCTATCTATCTATCTATCTATCTATCTATCTGTCTGTCTGTCTGTCTATCTACCATCTTTCCTCCCAGACACCCTCACACACCTTCCCCCAACTCTCTTAATCTAATTATTTACACATCTTCTATTTTCTCTTCTCTGAGGGACAACGTTTTCACTTTCACATATTTACTAAATGTCAGGGTTATTTCCGTAGCTAAAAATTGAATTCTGCAACCAAAAATTTTATCCAGTCCATTAACACCCAGCGTCGAGTCATTAACGACGTGTTAGAGCAGCGGCTCGACCGTAAGAAGCTCTCCTCCATCCCTCATCCTCATTGTTGACTGAAATTGGTCTGGTATATATAAAATCTGCTTTATTTAATGTAAAATCCTATTTTCTCCCATAAAACCATTGTTATTTGATGTAATAACTGTTTAATGTAACGACAGAATCGGTTTAAATTCAATTAATTTTTAGCAGAGAAAAGAAAATCATGGTTCAATGAACAAGCGAAACGAGCGTCAATTAGGAAAAATAGCTTTTTATGGAATTATGGATTTGGATATATGTTTATATCTATATATATGATGGATTGAAACTGTATATATTCAGCAATATTGGGAAATTGATTAAACAATAGATTAGATTGATCTTCGGCGAAACGTGTCTCAGGAGATTTTGATTATGCACTAGATATGTAAAGTGTATTGTAATTATGGTAACTTTTTTCTTCATTGCAATATCTGTAGATAAAATAGAGTAATAAAATGGACTATGTATATTCACAGTTAGTGGCACTATAAAAACACTAAGAATTGAATGACTGCTATTAGTTTCTAACAAATGCAGAAAATATATTATAGATTAGTTGAATATAATATGTTTTGCCAATTGTGTGATATTTCGAGAATATAAGGCAAGAAAAAAAGCATCAATAAATAAGCGAAATGCATATCTAGTAGGAAAACAACTTTCTAGGAAAATATGGATTTGGATATATCTTTATGAATATACAATGGATTGAAACTAAATATATCAGTAATATCTGGACATTTATTGAACAATGGATTAGATTGATATTTGGCGAAACGCGCCTAAGGAGACTTTCATTATGCAGTAGATACACAGAGTGGAAATCGGATAAAAATTTGTATTTTTCCTTTTTATTATTGAGATTGAAAATGAGAGCAAATAGGTAAAAAGGCAAAACGCGTCTTGGTCGGAGGATTCTTTTTGACCTTCAAAGAAATTAATGATGATCTCGTTTTCTAAAAAACACATAGTAGACATTATTGTATGATTTCACGTGGCTAAAAATACTAGGCATTCCTAACTAACTAATTATCACAGAATTGTGTGGTTTCACCTGGCTAAAAAAAAAAAACAGGGGTTACTAATTAACTGAAGTCAAAAACGTAACGCATTTCACAACAACTGCATTTTACCAATTTAGTAATTCAGCCTGTACTACGTCGCATGCACTTATCCCTTAATATCTGTTATTCAGTTGCGTGTTTAAGTTTGAGAATGGAGCAGCGAGTAGGTAAAACTGCGAAACGCGTACCAGTAGGAGGTTTATTTTTGACCTTCAATTAAATTATTTTTGATAATGTCTCTAAAACACAATAGTAGCAGAGTATTGTATGGGTTCATCTGTCTAAAAAACACAAGGAATTCCTATCTAACTGAAGTCAACAACTTAACGCGTTTCACCTCCACTGACTTATTACCAAGGTTATAATTCATTCTGTACTACATCGCCTCCACTTATCCCTTAATATCTGTATTCAGCTGTTTGTTTGATGCAGTCGAACGCGTGTCGGTAGGAGGATTATTTTCTACTTTCAAAGAAATGAATAGTGATAAAGTTCTCTAAAACACAACATAGTACACTTTATTTTATGGTTTCACCCAGCTAAAAAACAAGGGATAACTAACTGACTGAAGTCAAATACTTAACGCGTTTCACCTCCACCGATTTATAACCTGCCTTTTAATACAACTTATACTGCATTGACTGCACTTGTTTACTATTATCTGTATTTAGTCATGTGTTTGATGCAGTCCAGTGTTTATTTATCATTTTTCTGTTATTGAAATTGAAAATGAGGCAGCAAATAGGTAAAACTGCGAAAATTGTCTCAGCAGGAGCATTATTTTTGACCTTCAAAGAAATAAAAAGTGATAACTCTCTCTAAAATATTGTATAGTACACAATTTTGTACAGTTTCACCTGGCTTAAAAAAACTAAACTAACTAAAGTCAAGGACTTAACACGTTTCGCCTCCACTGACTTATTACAAATCTTGCAATTCAGCCTATTCTTTATCTCCTGTCTTTGATGCTGTCCAGTGTTTTCTTTTTTTGTTATTGAGATTGAAAATGAGGCAGCAAATAGGTAAAAATGCGAAACGCGTATCAGTAAGAGCATTATTTTTGACCTTCAAAGTAATTAAAACTGATAACTCTCTAAAACATCATATAGTACACAATATTGTATGGTTTCACCTGGCTAAAAAAAACGGGGTTTCCTAACTGAAGTCAAAGACTTAACGCGTTTCACCTCCACTGACTTATTACCAATCTTGTAATTCAGCCTGTACTGCATTGCCTGCACTTATTCCCTAATATCTGTATTCAGTCGCGTGTTTGATGCTCTGCACGCTTCATTGATATCCATTTTACCTACATTACAAGTAAACTCTTTGAAAGCTTCGGGGAATTTCTCCTCTGAAAAAAAAATGCTCGGCAGATTTTCCATTATTTTCTACTTCTGTATTCACCTCTGTCCTTCTCCGAGGTGTCTGACTAATACGGAACGTGGCAAGTCGGCTGTGCAATGGCGGGTATCAGTGAGATCTAGAGCCGGCGCCACGGGCTGAAATATAATGTGGAATTGGGGACAAAATGGGACCGCACAAATGTACATATAGATAGATAGATAGATAGATAGATAGATAGATACATAGATAGATAGATAGATAGATAGATAGATAAATGTTCCATGCACCCCCAGGCTCCTTGCACTGATTGCTATTGTACATCACACGAGCAGCTCCATTCCTGCCGTATTCAGCTCTTATTGTCTGTAATCACTGAACGACCTTCACTGAGAGGAGCGACCTTGGGAAGAAACTGCACAAAATGCTTCTTCACTCCAATTCTTTAATAGATCTGTGGGAGAGACACCCTATGTGAGGAAGAGAGTGCTGAGGTCTGGAGAGCTCTGTCCATTTAAGGAAGAGACCTGTGAGGTTTGGAGAGAGCTCTGTCCAGGTGTAGAAGAGACCTGTGATGTTTGGAGAGAGCTCTGTCCAGGTGTAGAGGAGACCTGTGAGGTTTGTAGAGAGCTCTGTCCAGGTGTAGAAGAGACCTGTGAGGTTTAGAGAGAGCTCTGTCCAGGTGTAGAAGAGACCTGTGAGGTTTGGAGAGAGCTCTGTCCAGGTGTAGAGGAGACCTGTGAGGTTTGTAGAGAGCTCTGTCCAGGTGTAGAAGAGACCTGTGATGTTTGGAGAGAGCTCTGTCCAGGTGTAGAAGAGACCTGTGATGTTTGGAGAGAGCTCTGTCCAGGTGTAGAGGAGACCTGTGAGGTTTGTAGAGAGCTTTGTCCAGATGTAGAAGAGACCTGTGAGGTTTAGAGAGAGCTCTGTCCAGGTGTAGAAGAGACCTGTGAGGTTTGGAGAGAGCTCTGTCCAGGTGTAGAGGAGACCTGTGAGGTTTGTAGAGAGCTCTGTCCAGGTGTAGAAGAGACCTGTGATGTTTGGAGAGAGCTCTGTCCAGGTGTAGAAGAGACCTGTGAGGTTTGGAGAGAGCTCTGTCCAGGTGTAGAAGAGACCTGTGAGGTTTGGAGAGAGCTCTGTCCAGGTGTAGAAGAGACCTGTGAGGTTTGGAGAGAGCTCTGTCCAGGTGTAGAAGAGACCTGTGAGGTTTGGAGAGAGCTCTGTCCAGGTGTAGAAGAGACCTGTGAGGTTTGGAGAGAGCTCTGTCCAGGTGTAGAAGAGACCTGTGAGGTTTGGAGAGAGCTCTGTCCAGGTGTAGAAGAGACCTGTGAGGTTTGGAGAGAGCTCTGTCCAGGTGTAGAAGAGACCTGTGAGGTTTGGAGAGAGCTCTCTCCAGGTGTAGAAGAGACCTGTGAGGTTTGGAGAGAGCTCTGTCCAGGTGTAGAAGAGACCTTTGAGGTTTGGAGAGAGCTCTGTCCAGGTGTAGAAGAGACCTGTGAGGTTTGGAGAGAGCTCTGTCCAGGTGTAGAAGAGACCTGTGAGGTTTGGAGAGAGCTCTGTCCAGGTGTAGAAGAGACCTGTGAGGTTTGGAGAGAGCTCTGTCCAGGTGTAGAAGAGACCTGCGAGGTTTGGAGAGAGCTCTGTCCAGGTGTAGAAGAGACCTGTGAGGTTTGGAGAGAGCTCTGTCCTGGTGTAGAAGAGACCTGTGATGTTTGGAGAGAGCTCTGTACAGGTGTAGAAGAGACCTGTGAGGTTTGGAGAGAGCTCTGTCCAGGTGTAGAAGAGACCTGTGAGGTTTGGAGAGAGCTCTGTCCAGGTGTAGAAGAGACCTGTGAGGTTTGGAGAGAGCTCTGTCCAGATGTAGAAGAGACCTGTGAGGTTTAGAGAGACCTCTGTCTAGATGTAGAAGAGACCTGTGAGGTTTGGAGAGTGCTCTGTCCAGGTGTAGAAGAGACCTGTGAGGTTTGGAGATAGCTCTGTCCAAGTGTAGAAGAGACCTGTGAGGTTTGGAGAGAGCTCTGTCCAGGTATAGAAGAGACCTGTGATGTTTGGAGAGAGCTCTGTCCAGGTGTAGAAGAGACCTGTGAGGTTTGGATAGAGCTCTGTCCTGGTGTAGAAGAGACCTGTGAGGTTTAGAGAGAGCTCTGTCCAGGTGTAGAAGAGACCTGTGAGGTTTGGAGAGAGCTCTGTCCTGGTGTAGAAGAGACCTGTGAGGTTTGGAGAGAGCTCTGTCCTGGTGTAGAAGAGACCTGTGAGGTTTAGAGAGAGCTCTGTCCAGGTGTAAAAGAGACCTGTGATGTTTGGAGAGAGCTCTCTCCAGGTGTAGAAGAGACCTGTGAGGTTTGGAGAGAGCTCTGTCCAGGTGTAGAAGAGACCTTTGAGGTTTGGAGAGAGCTCTGTCCAGGTGTAGAAGAGACCTGTGAGGTTTGGAGAGAGCTCTGTCCAGGTGTAGAAGAGACCTGTGAGGTTTGGAGAGAGCTCTGTCCAGGTGTAGAAGAGACCTGTGAGGTTTGGAGAGAGCTCCGTCCAGGTGTAGAAGAGACCTGCGAGGTTTGGAGAGAGCTCTGTCCAGGTGTAGAAGAGACCTGTGAGGTTTGGAGAGAGCTCTGTCCTGGTGTAGAAGAGACCTGTGATGTTTGGAGAGAGCTCTGTACAGGTGTAGAAGAGACCTGTGAGGTTTGGAGAGAGCTCTGTCCAGGTGTAGAAGAGACCTGTGAGGTTTGGAGAGAGCTCTGTCCAGGTGTAGAAGAGACCTGTGAGGTTTGGAGAGAGCTCTGTCCAGATGTAGAAGAGACCTGTGAGGTTTAGAGAGACCTCTGTCTAGATGTAGAAGAGACCTGTGAGGTTTGAAGAGTGCTCTGTCCAGGTGTAGAAGAGACCTGTGAGGTTTGGAGATAGCTCTGCCCATGTGTAGAAGAGACCTGTGAGGTTTGGAGAGAGCTCTGTCCAGGTATAGAAGAGACCTGTGATGTTTGGAGAGAGCTCTGTCCAGGTGTAGAAGAGACCTGTGAGGTTTGGATAGAGCTCTGTCCTGGTGTAGAAGAGACCTGTGAGGTTTAGAGAGAGCTCTGTCCAGGTGTAGAAGAGACCTGTGAGGTTTGGAGAGAGCTCTGTCCTGGTGTAGAAGAGACCTGTGAGGTTTGGAGAGAGCTCTGTCCAGGTGTAGAAGAGACCTGTGAGGTTTGGAGAGAGCTTTGTCCAGGTGTAGAAGAGACCTGTGAGGTTTGGAGAGAGCTCTGTCCAGGTGTAGAAGAGACCTGTGAGGTTTGGAGAGAGCTCTGTCCAGATGTAGAAGAGACCTGTGAGGTTTGGAGAGAGCTCTGTCCAGGTGTAGAAGAGACCTGTGAGGTTTGGAGAGAGCTCTGTCCATGTGTAGAAGAGACCTGTGAGGTTTGGAGAGAGCTCTGTCCAGATGTAGAAGAGACCTGTGAGGTTTGGAGAGAGCTCTGTCCAGGTGTAGAAGAGACCTGTGAGGTTTAGAGAGAGCTCTGTCCAGGTGTAAAAGAGACCTGTGATGTTTGGAGAGAGCTCTGTCCAGGTGTAGAAGAGACCTGTGAGGTTTGGAGAGAGCTCTGTCCAGGTGTAGAAGAGACCTGTGAGGTTTGGAGAGAGCTCGGTCCAGATGTAGAAGAGACCTGCGAGGTTTGGAGAGAGCTCTGTCCAGGTGTAGAAGAGACCTGTGAGGTTTGGAGATAGCTCTGTCCAGGTGAAGAAGAGACCTGTGAGGTTTGGAGAGAGCTCTGTCCAGGTGTAGAAGAGACCTGTGAGGTTTGGAGAGAGCTCTGTCCAGGTGTAGAAGAGACATGTGAGGTTTGGAGAGAGCTCTGTCCAGGTGTAGAAGAGACCTGTGAGGTTTGGAGAGAGCTCTGTCCAGGTGAAGAAGAGACCTGTGAGGTTTAGAGAGAGCTCTGTCCAGGTGTAGAAGAGACCTGTGAGGTTTGGAGAGAGCTCTGTCCAGATGTAGAAGAGATCTGTGAGGTTTGGAGAGAGCTCTGTCCAGGTGTAGAAGAGACCTTTTGAGGTTTGGAGAGAGCTCTGTCCAGGTGTAGAAGAGACATGTGAGGTTTGGAGAGAGCTCTGTCCAGGTGTAGAAGAGACCTGTGAGGTTTGGAGAGAGCTCTGTCCAGGTGTAGAAGAGACCTGTGAGGTTTGGAGAGAGCTCTGTCCAGGTGTAGAAGAGATCTGTGAGGTTTGGAGAGACCTCTGTCCAGGTGTAGAAGAGACCTTTGAGGTTTGGAGAGAGCTCTGTCCAGGTGTAGAAGAGACCTGTGAGGTTTGGAGAGAGCTCTGTCCAGGTGTAGAAGAGACCTTTGAGGTTTGGAGAGAGCTCTGTCCAGGTGTAGAAGAGACCTGTGAGGTTTGGAGAGAGCTCTGTCCAGGTGTAGAAGAGACCTGTGAGGTTTGGAGAGAGCTCTGTTCAGGTTTAGAAGAGACCTGTGAGGTTTGGAGAGAGCTCTGTCCAGGTGTAGAAGAGACCTGTGAGGTTTGGAGAGAGCTCTGTCCAGGTGTAGAAGAGACCTGTGAGGTTTGGAGAGAGCTCTGTCCAGATGTAGAAGAGACCTGTTAGGTTTGGAGAGACCTCTGTCCAGATGTAGAAGAGACCTGTGAGGTTTGGAGAGTGCTCTGTCCAGGTGTAGAAGAGACCTGTGAGGTTTGGAGATAGCTCTGCCCAGGTGTAGAAGAGACCTGTGAGGTTTGGAGAGAGCTCTGTCCAGGTATAGAAGAGACCTGTGATGTTTGGAGAGAGCTCTGTCCAGGTGTAGAAGAGACCTGTGAGGTTTGGAGAGAGCTCTGTCCAGGTGTAAAAGAGACCTGTGAGGTTTGGAGAGAGCTCTGTCCAGGTGTAGAGAGACCTGTGAGGTTTGGAGAGAGCTCTGTCCAGGTGTAGAAGAGACCTGTGAGGTTTGGAGAGAGCTCTGTCCAGGTGTAGAAGAGACCTGTGAGGTTTGGAGAGAGCTCTGTCCAGGTATAGAAGAGACCTGTGAGGTTTGGAGAGAACTCTGTCCAGGTGTAGAAGAGACATGTGAGGATTGGAGAGAGCTCTGTCCAGGTGTAGAAGAGACCTGTGAGGTTTGGAGAGAGCTCTGTCCAGGTGTAGAAGAGACCTGTGAGGTTTTGGGAGAGCTCTGTCCAGGTGTAGAAGAGACCTGTGAGGTTTGGAGAGAGCTCTGTCCAGGTGTAGAAGAGACATGTGAGGATTGGAGAGAGCTCTGTCCAGGTGTAGAAGAGACCTGTGAGGTTTGGAGAGAGCTCTGTCCAGGTGTAGAAGAGACCTGTGAGGTTTTGGGAGAGCTCTGTCCAGGTGTAGAAGAGACCTGTGAGGTTTGGAGAGAGCTCTGTCCAGGTGTAGAAGAGACCTGTGAGGTTTGGAGAGAGCTCTGTCCAGGTGTAGAAGAGACTTGTTAGGTTTGGAGAGAGCTCTGTCCAGGTGTAGAAGAGACCTGTGAGGTTTGGAGAGAGCTCTGTCCAGGTGTAGAAGAGACCTGTGAGGTTTGGAGAGAGCTCTGTCCAGGTGTAGAAGAGACCTGTGAGGTTTGGAGAGAGCTCTGTCCAGGTGTAGAAGAGACCTGTGAGGTTTAGAGAGAGCTCTTTCCAGGTGTAGAAGAGACCTGTGAGGTTTGGAGAGAGCTCTGTCCAGGTATAGAAGAGACCTGTGTGGTTTGGAGAGAGCTCTGTCCAGGTATAGAAGAGACCTGTGAGGTTTGGAGAGAGCTCTGTCCAGGTGTAGAAGAGACCTTTGAGGTTTGGAGAGAGCTCTGTCCAGGTGTAGAAGAGACCTTTGAGGTTTGGAGAGAGCTCTGTCCAGGTGTAGAAGAGACCTGTGAGGTTTGGAGAGCTCTGTCCAGGTGTAGAAGAGACCTGTGAGGTTTGGAGAGAGCTCTGTCCAGGTGTAGAAGAGACCTTTGAGGTTTGGAGAGAGCTCTGTTCAGGTGTAGAAGAGACCTGTGAGGTTTGGAGAGAGCTCTGTCCAGGTGTAGAAGAGACCTGTGAGTTTTAGAGAGAGCTCTGTCCAGGTGTAGAAGAGACCTTTGAGGTTTGGAGAGAGCTCTGTCCAGGTGTAGAAAAGACCTGTGAGGTTTGGAGAGAGCTCTGTCCAGGTGTAGAAGAGACCTGTGAGGTTTGGAGAGAGCTCTGTCCAGGTGTAGAAGAGACCTGTGAGGTTTGGAGAGAGCTCTGTCCAGGTGTAGAAGAGACCTGTGAGGTTTGGAGAGAGCTCTGTCCAGGTGTAGAAGAGACCTGTGAGGTTTGGAGAGAGCTCTGTCCAGGTGTAGAAGAGACCTGTGAGGTTTGGAGAGAGCTCTGTCCAGGTGTAGAAGAGACATGTGAGGTTTGGAGAGCGCTCTGTCCTGGTGTAGAAGAGACCTGTGAGGTTTAGAGAGAGCTCTGTCCAGGTGTAGAAGAGACCTGTAAGGTTTGGAGAGAGCTCTGTCCAGGTGTAGAAGAGACCTGTGAGGTTTGGAGAGAGCTCTGTCCAGGTGTAGAAGAGACCTGTGAGGTTTGGAGAGAGCTCTGTCCAGGTGTAGAAGAGACCTGTGAGGTTTGGAGAGAGCTCTGTCCAGGTGTAGAAGAGACATGTGAGGTTTGGAGAGAGCTCTGTCCTGGTGTAGAAAAGACATGTGAGGTTTGGAGAGAGCTCTGTCCAGGTGTAGAAGAGACATGTGAGGTTTGGAGAGCGCTCTGTCCTGGTGTAGAAGAGACCTTTGAGGTTTAGAGAGAGCTCTGTCCAGGTGTAGAAGAGACCTGTAAGGTTTGGAGAGAGCTCTGTCCAGGTGTAGAAGAGACCTGTGAGGTTTGGAGAGAGCTCTGTCCAGGTGTAGAAGAGACCTGTGAGGTTTAGAGAGAGCTCTGTCCAGGTGTAGAAGAGACCTGTGAGGTTTGGAGAGAGCTCTGTCCAGGTGTAGAAGAGACATGTGAGGTTTGGAGAGAGCTCTGTCCTGGTGTAGAAAAGACATGTGAGGTTTGGAGAGAGCTCTGTCCAGGTGTAGAAGAGACATGTGAGGTTTAGAGAGAGCTCTGTCCAGGTGTAGAAGAGAATCTGGGGAATTATAGACCAGTGAGCCTCACTTCTGTAGTGGGGAAGCTTTTAGAAGGGTTAATAAGAGATATTATACAAGAATATGTCTATTTGAACAGGATTATAAGTAGGAGTCAACATGGGTTTATGAGGGATAGGTCATGTCAAACAAATCTAATTAGTTTATATGAGGAGGTCAGAAGGAACCTGGATCAAGGCAACTCAGTGGGTGTAGTCTATTTGGATTTTGCAAAGGCTTTTGATACAGTGCCACATGGAAGACTATTGAGCAAACTAAGCGATACAGGAATTGCAGTAAATATCTGCTCATGGATTGAGAGCTGGCTAAAAGACAGGAAGCAAAGGGTTGATGTAAATGGAACATACTCCGATTGAACCACTACATGAAAAGGACATTTGGTGGTTAATCTGTGGAAATCTCTACCAAAGGAGGTGGTGACAGTGGATTTGATAGATGACTTTAAAAGTCAGTCTGTTTTCTTCCTCAGAGGAGATCTAAAAAGGGTGAACTTGATGGACTAAAATTTTTTTTCAACCTCAATTACTATGTAGCTATGTAACGATCTGATATCTTTAATTCAGATTAGTGCGGCTCAGTGGACTAAAGCCGCCTGACATTTCAACGCTATTAAGCAATGTCTGGCATTTTCTGTGATATTTAAATTTGCAGATAAGATCATTAGGGAGGATTTATAGCTCAAATAAATGTGTTAGGACCAAAGTGACTTATTAATGGTAATACGTCTGAGGGGGTCAAAGGGTCAGGGTCATGTAGGGTCAAATTAACCTAATGGCTGCGATGTGTTGAATGGTTTAAAGGGTCAGGGTCATGTAGGGTCAAAGTGACCTAATAACTAGGAAATCATTAATAAATTATTTAATTAATTAATTAACTAAAATAGTTAATTAAATGGTCAGCCCTTTGTAATGATACTCAAAAACCGGGGACATGTTAAATGGGTTAAAGGGTCAGTGAATTGTGAATCCTTTTTAAGGTGGTTTCTTGATTTTTTTTCAGTTGCAATTAAGTAGTGTCTTAAAAAATGTCTATTTCCAACTAGGGATGTCACTAATTAGAGGTGAGATGTGCAACGATGGTTAATTATACATTCATCAAAATAGATCAGTTATTATTATCTCTCTAGAGCTCCTCCTATCACTCCATATAACCTCTCCCTATAACTCCTATCACTCAATATAACCTCTCCCTATAACTCCTATCACTCCATATAACCTCTCCCTATAACTCCTATTGCTCCATATAACCTCTTCCTATAACTCCTCCCTTTGCTCCATATATCCTCTCCCTATAATTCCTCCCATTGCTCCATATAACCTCTACCTATAACTCCTCCCATTGCTCCCTATAAACTCTCCCTATAACTCCTCCTATTGTTCCATATAATCTCTCCCTATAACTCCTCCCATTGCTCCATATAACTACTCCCTATAACTCCTCCCATTGCTCCATATAGCCTCTCCCTATAACTCCTCCCATTGCTCAATATAAACTCTCCCCATAACTCCTCCTTTTGTTCCATATAACCTCTGACTATAACTCCTCCCATTGCTCCATATAACTACTCCCTATAACTCCTCCCATTGCTCCATATAACTACTCCCTATAACTCCTCCCATTACTCCAAATAGTCTCTACCTATAACTCCTCCCATTGCTCCATATAACCTCTCCCTATAACTCCTCGCATTGATCCATTTATCAACTCCCTATAACTCATATTGCACCATATAACTACTATTATCTCTCACATCCCCTCTCCCTCCCTTCTTTCTCACAACCCCTCTCCCTCCTTTTTCTCTCCCTCCTCTCTATCCCACTCCCTCCTTTCTCTCTCACATCCCATCTCCCTCCTTTCTCTCTCACATCCCCTCTCCATCCTTTCTCTCTCACATTCCCTCTCCCTCCTTTCTCTCTAACATCCCATCTCCCTCCTTTCTCTCTCACATCCCCTCTACCACCTTCCTCTCTCACATCCCCTCTGCCTCCTTTCTCTCTCACATCCCCTTTCCCACATTTCTCTCTCACATCCCCTCTCCCTCCTTTCTCACTTTCATCCCTTCTTCCACTTTTCTTTCTCTCACCCCCTTCTACTTTTCTCTCTCACATCCTCCTCTCCCTCTTTTCTCTCACATCCCCTCTCCCTCCTTTCTCTCAAATCCTTTCTCCCTCCTTTCTCTCTCACACCAATTGCCCTCCTTTCTCTCTCACATCCTCCTCTCCCTCCTTTCTCTTTCACACCCCTTCTCCCTCCTTTCTCTCTCACATCCCCCTCTCCCTACTTTTCTCTCTCTCATCCCCTCTCCCTCCTTTCTCTTTCACACCCCATTCTCCCTCCTTTCTCTCTCTCATCCACTCTCCCTATTTTCTCTCTCACTTCTCCTCCCCACCTTTCTCTCTCTCATCCCCTCTGCCTCCTTTCTCTCTCACATCCCCTCTCCCTCCTTTCTCTCTCACATTCCCTCTCCCTCCTTTCTCTCTCACATTCCCTTTCCGTCCTTTCTCTCTCACATCCCCTTCTCCCTCCTTTTTCTCTCCCTCCTCTCTATCCCACTCCCTCCTTTCTCTCTCACATCCCATCTCCCTCCTTTCTCTCTCACATCCCCTCTCCATCCTTTCTCTCTCACATTCCCTCTCCCTCCTTTCTCTCTAACATCCCATCTCCCTCCTTTCTCTCTCACGTCCCCTCTCTCTCCTTTCTCTCTCACATCCCGTCTACCACCTTCCTCTCTCACATCCCCTCTGCCTCTTTTCTCTCTCACATCCCCTTTCCCACATTTCTCTCTCACATCCCCTCTCCCTCCTTTCTCTCTCACATCCCCTCTACCACCTTCCTCTCTCACATCCCCTCTGCCTCCTTTCTCTCTCACATCCCCTTTCCCACATTTCTCTCTCACATCCCCTCTCCCTCCTTTCTCACTTTCATCCCTTCTTCCACTTTTCTCTCTCTCATCCCCTCTTCAACATTTCTCTCTCACATCCCCTCTCCCTCCTTTCTCACTTTCATCCCTTCTTCCACTTTTCTCTCTCTCATCCCCTCTTCAACTTTTCTCTCTCAAATCGCCTATCTCTCCTTTCTCTCTCACATCCTCTATCCCTCCTTTCTCTCTCAAATCGCCTATCTCTCCTTTCTCTCTCTCACCCCCTCTTCCTCTTTTCTCTCTCACACCCCCTTCTCCCTCATTTCTCTCTCTCACATCCACTCTCCCTATTTTCTCTCTCACTTCTCCTCCCCACCTTTCTCTCTCTCATCCCCTCTGCCTCCTTTCTCTCTCACATTCCTTCTCCCTCCTTTCTCTTTCACGTCCCCTTCTCCCTCTTTTGCCTCTATCTCATCCACTCTCCGTCCTTTCTCTCTCACATCCCCTCTCCCACCTTTCTTTCTCTCACCCCCTTCTACTTTTCTCTCTCACATCCTCCTCTCCCTCTTTTCTCTCACATCCCCTCTCCCTACTTTCTCTCAAATCCTTTCTCCCTCCTTTCTCTCTCACACCAATTGCCCTCCTTTCTCTCTCACATCCCCCTATCCCTCCTTTCTCTTTCACACCCCTTCTCCCTCCTTTCTCTCTCTCATCCACTCTCCCTACTTTTCTCTCTCTCATCCCCTCTCCCTCCTTTCTCTTTCACACCCCATTCTCCCTCCTTTCTCTCTCTCATCCACTCTCCCTATTTTCTCTCTCACTTCCCCTCCCCACCTTTCTCTCTCTCATCCCCTCTGCCTCCTTTCTCTCTCATATCCCCTCTCCCTCCTTTCTCTCTCACATTCCCTCTCCCTCCTTTCTCTCTCACATTCCCTTTCCGTCCTTTCTCTCTCACATCCCCTTTTCCCTCCTTTTTCTCTCCCTCCTCTCTATCCCACTCCCTCCTTTCTCTCTCACATCCCATCTCCCTCCTTTCTCTCTCACATCCCCTCTCCATCCTTTCTCTCTCACATTCCCTCTCCCTCCTTTCTCTCTAACATCCCATCTCCCTCCTTTCTCTCTCACATCCCCTCTACCACCTTCCTCTCTCACATCCCCTCTGCCTCCTTTCTCTCTCACATCCCCTTTCCCACATTTCTCTCTCACATCCCCTCTCCCTCCTTTCTCACTTTCATCCCTTCTTCCACTTTTCTCTCTCTCATCCCCTCTTCAACTTTTCTCTCTCACATCCTCCTCTCCCTCCTTTCTCACTTTCATCCCTTCTTCCACTTTTCTCTCTCTCATCCCCTCTTCAACTTTTCTCTCTCAAATCGCCTATCTCTCCTTTCTCTCTCAAATCGCCTATCTCTCCTTTCTCTCTCTCACCCCATCTTCCTCTTTTCTCTCTCATATCCTCCTCTCCCTCCTTTCTCTCTCAAATCGCCTATCTCTCCTTTCTCTCTCTCACCCCCTCTTCCTCTTTTCTCTCTCACATCCTCTATCCCTCCTTTCTCTCTCACATCCTCTATCCCTCCTTTCTCTCTCAAATCGCCTATCTCTCCTTTCTCTCTCTCACCCCCTCTTCCTCTTTTCTCTCTCACACCCCCTTCTCCCTCATTTCTCTCTCTCACATCCACTCTCCCTATTTTCTCTCTCACTTCTCCTCCCCACCTTTCTCTCTCTCATCCCCTCTGCCTCCTTTCTCTCTCACATTCCCTCTGCCTCCTTTCTCTTTCACGTCCCCTTCTCCCTCTTTTCCCTCTCTCTCATCCACTCTCCGTCCTTTCTCTCTCACATCCCCTCTCCCACCTTTCTTTCTCTCACCCCCTTCTACTTTTCTCTCTCACATCCTCCTCTCCCTCTTTTCTCTCACATCCCCTCTCCCTCCTTTCTCTCAAATCCTTTCTCCCTCCTTTCTCTCTCACACCAATTGCCCTCCTTTCTCTCTCACATCCCCCTCTCCCTCCTTTCTCTCTCTCATCCACTCTCCCTACTTTTCTCTCTCTCAACCCCTCTCCCTCCTTTCTCTTTCACCCCCCATTCTCCCTCCTTTCTCTCTCTCATCCACTCTCCCTATTTTCTCTCTCACTTCCCCTCCCCACCTTTCTCTCTCTCATCCCCTCTGCCTCCTTTCTCTCTCACATTCCCTCTCCCTCCTTTTTCCTTCATGTCCCCTTCTTCCTCTTTTCCCTCTCTCTCATCGACTCTCCGTCCTTTCTCTCTCCCATCTCCTCTCCCACCTTTCTCTCTCTCATCCCCTCTTTTACTTTTCTCTCTCACATCCTCCTCTCCCTCCTTTCTCTCACATCCCCTCTCCCTCCATTCTCTCTCACATCCTCCTCTCTCCCTCCATTCTCTCAAATCCCCTCTCCCTCCTTTCTCTCTCACACCAATTGCCCTCCTTTCTCTCTCATATCCCCTTCTTCCTCCTTTCTCTCTCTCACATCCACTCTCCCTCCTTTCTCTCTCATATCTCCTCTCCATCCTTTCTCTCTCACATCCCCTCTCCCTACTTTTCTCTCTCTCATTCCCTCTCCCTCCTTTCTCTTTCACACCCCCATCTCCCTCCTTTCTCTCTCTCATCCACTCTCCCTATTTTCTCTCTCACTACCCCTCCCCACCTTTCTCTCTCTC
>JAPZIH010000282.1:0-31822 GCA_027410445.1 Discoglossus pictus
CACAGAGTGTATTTTGGTGAGAAACATGCACACCATGGATTTCGGTGATATGTGTGCACCGAGTGGATTTTGGCAAAGAATGTGCACAGGGTGGATTTTGGTGAGTGGTGTGCACTTCATGGATTTTGGTGAGGGGTGTGCACAGAGTGGATTTTGGTGAGGAGTATGCACAAAATAGATTTTGGCGAGGAGTGTGCACAGAGTGGATTTTGGCAAGGAGTGTGCATAGAGTGGAATTTGGTGAGGAACATGCACAGCGTGGATTTTGGTGAGAAGTGCGCACAGAGTGTATTTTGGCAAATAATGTGCACAGGGTGGATTTTGGTGAGAAGTGTGCACAGAGAGGATTTTGGTGACGAGTGTGCATAGGGGGGATTTTGGTGAGAAGTATGCATAGAGTGGATTTTGGTGAGGAGTGTGCTTAGAGTGGATTTTGGTGAGGAGTGTGCGCAGAGTGGATTTTGGTGAGGAGTGTGCACAGAGTGGATTTTGGTGAGGAGCGTGCACAGAGGGAATGTTGGCGAGGAGTGTGCTTAGAGTGGATTTTGGTGAGGAGTAAACATAGAGTGGATTTTGGAAAATAATGTGCACGGAGTGGATTTGGTGTGTGGTGAGAAATGTGCACAGAGTACATTTTGGAGAGTGATGTGCACAGAGTGGATTTTGGCAAAGAATGTGAACAGAGTGGATTTTGGTGAGTGGTGTGCACAGAGTGGATATTGGCAAAGAATGTGCACAGAGTGGATTTTGGTGAGAAATATGCACAGAGTGGATTTTGGTGAGTGGTGTGCACAGAGTAGATTTTGGCAGATAATGTGCACAGAGTGGATTTTGGTGAGGAGTGTGCACAGAGTGGATTTTGGTTATGAGTGTGCACAGTGAGAATTTTGGAGAGGAGCGTGCATAGAGTGGATTTTGGTGAGAAGTGTGCAAAGAGTGGATTTTGGTGAGGAGTGTGCACAGAGTGGATTATGGTGAGGAGTGTGCACAGAGTGGATTTTGGTGAGGAGTGTGTTTAGAGTCGATTTTGGTGAGGAGTGTGCACAGAGTGGATTTTGGCAAAGAATGTGCACAGAGTGGATTTGGGTGAGTGGTGTGCACAGAGTGGATATTGGCAAAGAATGTGCACAGAGTGGATTTTGGTGAATGGTGTGCACAGAGTGGATTTTGGCAGAGAATGTGCACAGAGTGGATTTTGGTGAGGCGTGTGCACAGAGTGAATTTTGGCAAATAATGTGCACAGAGTGGATTTTGGTGAGTGGTGTGTACAGAGTGGATATTGGCAAATAATGTGCACAGAGTGGATTTTGGTGAGTAATATGCACAGAGTGGATTTTGGTGAGTGGTGTGCACAGAGTGGATTTTGGTGAGGAACGTGCACAGCGTGGATTTTGGTGAGAAGTGTGCACAGAGTGGATTTTGGCAAATAATGTGCACAGAATGGATTTTGCTGAGGAGTGTGCACTGAGAGAATTTTGGTGACGAGTGTGCATAGGGGGGATTTTGGTGAGAAGTATGCATAGAGTGGATTTTGGTGAGGAGTGTGCACAGAGCGGATTTTGGTGAGGAGTGTGCACAGAGTGGATTTTGGTGAGGAGCGTGCACAGAGGGAATGTTGGCGAGGAGTTTGCTTAGAGTGGATTTTGGTGAGGAGTAAGCATAGAGTGGATTTTGGCAAAGAATGTGCACAGAGTGGATTTTGGTGTGTGGTGAGAGATGTGCACAGAGTAGATTTTGGAGAGTGATGTGCACAGAGTGGATTTTGGCAAAGAATGTGAACAGAGTGGATTTTGGTGAGTGGTGTGCACAGAGTGGATATTGGCAAGGAATGTGCACAGAGTAGATTTTGGTGAGAAATATGCACAGAGTGGATTTTGGTGAGTGGTGTGTACAGAGTGGATTTTGGCAGTTAATGTGCACAGAGTGGATTTTGGTGAGGAGTGTGCACAGAGTGGATTTTGGCAAATAATGTGCACAGAGTGCATTTTTGTTAGGAGTGTGCACAGCGAGAATTTTGGAGAGGAGCGTGCATAGAGTGGATTTTGGTGAGAAGTGTGCACAGAGTGGATTTTGGTGAGGAGTGTGCACAGAGTGGATTTTGGTGAGGAGTGTACATAGGGGGGGATTTTGGTGAGGAGTGTGCTTAGAGTGGATTTTGGCGAGGAGTGTGCACAGAGTGGATTATGGTGAGGAGTGTGCACAGAGTGGATTCTGGTGAGGAATGTGATTATAGTGGATTTTGGTGAGGAGAGTGCACAAAGTGGATTTTGGCAAAGAATGTGCACAGAGTGGATTTTGGTGAGTAATATGCACATAGTGTATTTTGGTGAGTGGTGTGCACAGAGTGGATTTTGGCAGAGAATGTGCACAGAGTGGATTTTGGTGAGGAGTGTTCATATAGGGAATTTTGGCGAGGAGTGTGCTTAGAGTGGATTTTGGTGAGAAGTAAGCATTGAATGGATTCTGGCAAAGAATGTGCACAGAGTGGATTTTGGTGAGTGGTGTGCACAGAGTGGATATTGGCAAAGAATGTGCACAGAGTGGAATTTGGTAAGGAAAGTGCACAGCATGGATTTTGGTGAGATGTGTGCACAGAAAGGATTTTGGCGAGGAGTGTGTATAGAGTGGATTTTGGTGAAGAGTGTCCACAGAGTGCATTTTGGTAAGGAGTGTGCATAAGATGGATTTTGGTGAAGAGTATGCACTTCATGGATTTTGGTGAGGGGTGTGTACAGAGTGGATTTTGGTGAGGAGTATGCTTAGAGTGGATGTTGGCGAGGAGTGTACACAGAGTAGATTTTGGTGAGTAGTGTGAACAGAGTGGACTTGGTGAGGAGTATGCATAGATGGGATTTTGGTGAGGAATGCACACAGAGTGGATTTTGGCAAAAAATGTGCACAGCGTGGATTTTAGTGAGTAAGGTGCAAAGCGTGGATTTTGGTGAGATGTGTGCACAGAGTGGATTTTGGCAAAGAATGTGCACAGAGTGGATTCTGGTGAGGAAAGTGCACAGCGTGGTTTTTGGTGAGATGTGTGCACAGAGAGGATTTTGGCAAAAAATGTGCACAGAGTGTATTTTGGTGAGAAACATGCACACCATGGATTTCGGTGATATGTGTGCACCGAGTGGATTTTGGCAAAGTATGTGCACAGGGTGGATTTTGGTGAGTGGTGTGCACTTCATGGATTTTGGTGAGGGGTGTGCACAGTGTGGATTTTGGTGAGGAGTATGCACAAAATAGATTTTGGCGAGGAGAGTGCACAGAGTGGATTTTGGCAAAGAATGTGCACAGAGTGGATTTTGGTGAGTAATATGCACAGAGTGGATTTTGGTGAGTGGTGTGCACAGAGTGGATTTTGGCAGAGAATGTGCACAGAGTGGATTTTGGTGAGGAGTGTTCATATAGGGAATTTTGGCGAGGAGTGTGCTTAGAGTGGATTTTGGTGTGGAGTAAGCATAGAGTGGATTCTGGCAAAGAATGTGCACAGAGTAGATTTTGGTGAGTGGTGTGCACAGAGTGGATATTGGCAAAGAATGTGCACAGAGTGGATTTTGGTGAGAAATATGCACAGAGTGTATTTTGGTGAGTGGTGTGCACAGAGTGGATTTTGGCAGAGAATATTAACAGAGTGGATTATGGTGAGGAATGTGCACAGAGTGGATCTTGGAGAGTGATATGCACAGAGTGTATTTTGGTAAAAAATGTGCACAGAGTGAATTTTGGTAAGGAAAGTGCACAGCATGGATTTTGGTGAGATGTGTGCACAGAAAGGATTTTGGCGAGGAGTGTGTATAGAGTGGATTTTGGTGAAGAGTGTCCACAGAGTGCATTTTGGTAAGGAGTGTGCATAAGATGGATTTTGGTGAAGAGTATGCACTTCATGGATTTTGGTGAGGGGTGTGTACAGAGTGGATTTTGGTGAGGAGTATGCTTAGAGTGGATGTTGGCGAGGAGTGTACACAGAGTAGATTTTGGTGAGGAGTGTGAACAGAGTGGATTTGGTGAGGAGTATGCATAGATGGGATTTTGGTGAGGAATGCACACAGAGTGGATTTTGGCAAAAAATGTGCACAGCGTGGATTTTAGTGAGTAAGGTGCAAAGCGTGGATTTTGGTGAGATGTGTGCACAGAGTGGATTTTTGCAAAGAATGTGCACAGAGTGGATTCTGGTGAGGAAAGTGCACAGCGTGGTTTTTGGTGAGATGTGTGCACAGAGAGGATTTTGGCAAAAAATGTGCACAGAGTGTATTTTGGTGAGAAACATGCACACCATGAATTTCGGTGATATGTGTGCACCGAGTGGATTTTGGCAAAGTATGTGCACAGGGTGGATTTTGGTGAGTGGTGTGCACAGAGTGGATTTTGGCAGAGAATATTAACAGAGTGGATTATGGTGAGGAATGTGCACAGAGTGGATCTTGGAGAGTGATATGCACAGAGTGTATTTTGGTAAAAAATGTGCACAGAGTGAATTTTGGTAAGGAAAGTGCACAGCATGGATTTTGGTGAGATGTGTGCACAGAAAGGATTTTGGCGAGGAGTGTGTATAGAGTGGATTTTGGTGAAGAGTGTCCACAGAGTGCATTTTGGTAAGGAGTGTGCATAAGATGGATTTTGGTGAGGAGTATACACTTCATGGATTTTGGTGAGGGGTGTGTACAGAGTGGATTTTGGTGAGGAGTATGCTTAGAGTGGATGTTGGCGAGGAGTGTACACAGAGTAGATTTTGGTGAGGAGTGTGAACAGAGTGGATTTGGTGAGGAGTATGCATAGATGGGATTTTGGTGAGGAATGCACACAGAGTGGATTTTGGCAAAAAATGTGCACAGCGTGGTTTTTAGTGAGTAAGGTGCAAAGCGTGGATTTTGGTGAGATGTGTGCACAGAGTGGATTTTTGCAAAGAATGTGCACAGAGTGGATTCTGGTGAGGAAAGTGCACAGCGTGGTTTTTGGTGAGATGTGTGCACAGAGAGGATTTTGGCAAAAAATGTGCACAGAGTGTATTTTGGTGAGAAACATGCACACCATGAATTTCGGTGATATGTGTGCACCGAGTGGATTTTGGCAAAGTATGTGCACAGGGTGGATTTTGGTGAGTGGTGTGCACAGATGGGATTTTGGTGAGGAATGCACACAGAGTGGATTTTGGCAAAAAATGTGCACAGCGTGGATTTTAGTGAGTAAGGTGCAAAGCGTGAATTTTGGTGAGATGTGTGTACAGAGTGGATTTTGGCAAAGAATGTGCACAGAGTGGATTCTGGTGAGGAAAGTGCACAGCGTGGTTTTTGGTGAGATGTGTGCACAGAGAGGATTTTGGCAAAAAATGTGCACAGAGTGTATTTTGGTGAGAAACATGCACACCATGGATTTCGGTGATATGTGTGCACCGAGTGGATTTTGGCAAAGTATGTGCACAGGGTGGATTTTGGTGAGTGGTGTGCACTTCATGGATTTTGGTGAGGGGTGTGCACAGAGTGGATTTTGGTGAGGAGTATGCACAAAATAGATTTTGGCGAGGAGAGTGCACAGAGTGGATTTTGGCAAAGAATGTGCACAGAGTGGATTTTGGTGAGTAATATGCACAGAGTGGATTTTGGTGAGTGGTGTGCACAGAGTGGATTTTGGCAGAGAATGTGCACAGAGTGGATTTTGGTGAGGAGTGTTCATATAGGGAATTTTGGCGAGGAGTGTGCTTAGAGTGGATTTTGGTGAGGAGTAAGCATAGAGTGGATTCTGGCAAAGAATGTGCACAGAGTAGATTTTGGTGAGTGGTGTGCACAGAGTGGATATTGGCAAAGAATGTGCACAGAGTGGATTTTGGTGAGAAATATGCACAGAGTGTATTTTGGTGAGTGGTGTGCACAGAGTGGATTTTGGCAGAGAATATTAACAGAGTGGATTATGGTGAGGAATGTGCACAGAGTGGATCTTGGAGAGTGATATGCACAGAGTGTATTTTGGTAAAAAATGTGCACAGAGTGAATTTTTGTAAGGAAAGTGCACAGCATGGATTTTGGTGAGATGTGTGCACAGAAAGGATTTTGGTGAGGAGTGTGTATAGAGTGGATTTTGGTGAAGAGTGTCCACAGAGTGTATTTTGGTAAGGAGTATGCTTAGAGTGGATGTTGGCGAGGAGTGTACACAGAGTAGATTTTGGTGAGGAGTGTGAACAGAGTGGATTTGGTGAGGAGTATGCATAAGATGGATTTTGGTGAGGAGTATGCACTTCATGGATTTTGGTGAGGGGTGTGTACAGAGTGGATTTTGGTGAGGAGTATGCATAGAGTGGATGTTGGCGAGTAGTGTACACAGAGTAGATTTTGGTGAGGAGTGTGAACAGAGTGGATTTGGTGAGGAGTATGCATAGATGGGATTTTGGTGAGGAATGCACACAGAGCGGATTTTGGCAAAAAATGTGCACAGCGTGGATTTTAGTGAGTAAGGTGCACAGCGTGGTTTTTGGTGAGATGTGTGCACAGAGAGGATTTTGGCAAAAAATGTGCACAGAGTGTATTTTGGTGAGAAACATGCACACCATGGATTTTGGTGATATGTGTGCACCGAGTGGATTTTGGCAAAGAATGTGCACAGGGTGGATTTTGGTGAGTGGTGTGCACTTCATGGATTTTGGTGAGGGGTGTGCACAGAGTGGATTTTGGTGAGGAGTATGCACAAAATAGATTTTGGCGAGGAGTGTGCACAGAGTGGATTTTGGCAAGGAGTGTGCATAGAGTGGAATTTGGTGAGGAACATGCACAGCGTGGATTTTGGTGAGAAGTGCGCACAGAGTGTATTTTGGCAAATAATGTGCACAGAGTGGATTTTGGTGAGAAGTGTGCACAGAGAGGATTTTGGTGACGAGTGTGCATAGGGGGGATTTTGGTGAGAAGTATGCATAGTGGATTTTGGTGAGGAGTGTGCTTAGAGTGGATTTTGGTGAGGAGTGTGCGCAGAGTGGATTTTGGTGAGGAGTGTGCACAGAGTGGATTTTGGTGAGGAGCGTGCACAGAGGGAATGTTGGAGAGGAGTGTGCTTAGAGTGGATTTTGGTGAGGAGTAAGCATAGAGTGGATTTTGGAAAATAATGTGCACGGAGTGGATTTGGTGTGTGGCGAGAAATGTGCACAGAGTACATTTTGGAGAGTGATGTGCACAGAGTGGATTTTGGCAAAGAATGTGAACAGAGTGGATTTTGGTGAGTGGTGTGCACAGAGTGGATTTTGGCAGATAATGTGCACAGAGTGGATTTTGGTGAGGCGTGTGCACAGAGTGGATTTTGGCAAATAATGTGCACAGAGTGGATTTTGGTGAGTGGTGTGTACAGAGTGGATATTGGCAAATAATGTGCACAGAGTGGATTTTGGTGAGTGGTGTGCACAGAGTGGATTTTGGCAGATAATGTGCACAGAGTGGATTTTGGTGAGGCGTGTGCACAGAGTGGATTTTGGCAAATAATGTGCACAGAGTGGATTTTGGTGAGTGGTGTGTACAGAGTGGATATTGGCAAATAATGTGCACAGAGTGGATTTTGGTGAGTAATATGCACAGAGTGTATTTTGGTGAGTGGTGTGCACAGAGTGGATTTTGGTGAGGAACGTGCACAGCGTGGATTTTGGTGAGAAGTGTGCACAGAGTGGATTTTGGCAAATAATGTGCACAGAATGGATTTTGGTGAGGAGTGTGCACTGAGAGGATTTTGGTGACGAGTGTGCATAGGGGGGATTTTGGTGAGAAGTATGCATAGAGTGGATTTTGGTGAGGAGTGTGCACAGAGCGGATTTTGGTGAGGAGTGTGCACAGAGTGGATTTTGGTGAGGAGCGTGCACAGAGGGAATGTTGGCGAGGAGTTTGCTTAGAGTGGATTTTGGTGAGGAGTAAGCATAGAGTGGATTTTGGCAAAGAATGTGCACAGAGTGGATTTTGGTGTGTGGTGGGAGATGTGCACAGAGTAGATTTTGGAGAGTGATGTACACAGAGTGGATTTTGGCAAAGAATGTGAACAGAGTGGATTTTGGTGAGTGGTGTGCACAGAGTGGATATTGGCAAAGAATGTGCACAGAGTGGATTTTGGTGAGAAATATGCACAGAGTGGATTTTGGTGAGTGGTGTGTACAGAGTGGATTTTGGCAGTTAATGTGCACAGAGTGGATTTTGGTGAGGAGTGTGCACAGAGTGGATTTTGGCAAATAATATGCACAGGGTGGATTTTGGTGAGTGGTGTGCACTTCATGGATTTTGGTGAGGGGTGTGCACAGAGTGGATTTTGGTGAGGAGTATGCACAAAATAGATTTTGGCGAGGAGAGTGCACAGAGTGGATTTTGGCAAAGAATGTGCACAGAGTGGATTTTGGTGAGTAATATGCACAGAGTGGATTTTGGTGAGTGGTGTGCACAGAGTGGATTTTGGCAGAGAATGTGCACAGAGTGGATTTTGGTGAGGAGTGTTCATATAGGGAATTTTGGCGAGGAGTGTGCTTAGAGTGGATTTTGGTGAGGAGTAAGCATAGAGTGGATTCTGGCAAAGAATGTGCACAGAGTAGATTTTGGTGAGTGGTGTGCACAGAGTGGATATTGGCAAAGAATGTGCACAGAGTGGATTTTGGTGAGAAATATGCACAGAGTGTATTTTGGTGAGTGGTGTGCACAGAGTGGATTTTGGCAGAGAATATTAACAGAGTGGATTATGGTGAGGAATGTGCACAGAGTGGATCTTGGAGAGTGATATGCACAGAGTGTATTTTGGTAAAAAATGTGCACAGAGTGAATTTTGGTAAGGAAAGTGCACAGCATGGATTTTGGTGAGATGTGTGCACAGAAAGGATTTTGGCGAGGAGTGTGTATAGAGTGGATTTTGGTGAAGAGTGCCCACAGAGTGCATTTTGGTAAGGAGTGTGCATAAGATGGATTTTGGTGAGGAGTATGCACTTCATGGATTTTGGTGAGGGGTGTGTACAGAGTGGATTTTGGTGAGGAGTATGCTTAGAGTGGATGTTGGCGAGGAGTGTACACAGAGTAGATTTTGGTGAGGAGTGTGAACAGAGTGGATTTGGTGAGGAGTATGCATAGATGGGATTTTGGTGAGGAATGCACACAGAGTGGATTTTGGCAAAAAATGTGCACAGCGTGGATTTTAGTGAGTAAAGTGCAAATCGTGGATTTTGGTGAGATGTGTGCACAGAGTGGATTTTGGCAAAGAATGTGCACAGAATGGATTCTGGTGAGGAAAGTGCACAGCGTGGTTTTTGGTGAGATGTGTGCACAGAGAGGATTTTGGCAAAAAATGTGCACAGAGTGTATTTTGGTGAGAAACATGCACACCATGGATTTCGGTGATATGTGTGCATCGAGTGGATTTTGGCAAAGAATGTGCACAGGGTGGATTTTGGTGAGTGGTGTGCACTTCATGGATTTTGGTGAGGGGTGTGCACAGAGTGGATTTTGGTGAGGAGTATGCACAAAATAGATTTTGGCGAGGAGTGTGCACAGAGTGGATTTTGGCAAGGAGTGTGCATAGAGTGGAATTTGGTGAGGAACATGCACAGCGTGGATTTTGGTGAGAAGTGCGCACAGAGAGGATTTTGGTGACGAGTGTGCATAGGGGGGATTTTGGTGAGAAGTATGCATAGAGTGGATTTTGGTGAGGAGTGTGCTTAGAGTGGATTTTGGTGAGGAGTGTGCGCAGAGTGGATTTTGGTGAGGAGTGTGCACAGAGTGGATTTTGGTGAGAAATATGCACAGAGTGGATTTTGGTGAGTGGTGTGCACAGAGTAGATTTTGGCAGATAATGTGCACAGAGTGGATTTTGGTGAGGAGTGTGCACAGAGTGGATTTTGGTTATGAGTGTGCACAGCGAGAATTTTGGAGAGGAGCGTGCATAGAGTGGATTTTGGTGAGAAGTGTGCAAAGAGTGGATTTTGGTGAGGAGTGTGCATAGAGTGGATTTTGGTGAGGAGTGTGCACAGAGTGGATTTTGGTGAGGAGTGTGTTTAGAGTCGATTTTGGTGAGGAGTGTGCACAGAGTGGATTTTGGCAAAGAATGTGCACAGAGTGGATTTGGGTGAGTGGTGTGCACAGAGTGGATATTGGCAAAGAATGTGCACAGAGTGGATTTTGGTGAGTGGTGTGCACAGAGTGGATTTTGGCAGATAATGTGCACAGAGTGGATTTTGGTGAGGCGTGTGCACAGAGTGGATTTTGGCAAATAATGTGCACAGAGTGGATTTTGGTGAGTGGTGTGTACAGAGTGGATATTGGCAAATAATGTGCACAGAGTGGATTTTGGTGAGTAATATGCACAGAGTGTATTTTGGTGAGTGGTGTGCACAGAGTGGATTTTGGTGAGGAACGTGCACAGCGTGGATTTTGGTGAGAAGTGTGCACAGAGTGGATTTTGGCAAATAATGTGCACAGAATGGATTTTGGTGAGGAGTGTGCACTGAGAGGATTTTGGTGACGAGTGTGCATAGGGGGGATTTTGGTGAGAAGTATGCATAGAGTGGATTTTGGTGAGGAGTGTGCACAGAGCGGATTTTGGTGACGAGTGTGCATAGGGGGGATTTTGGTGAGAAGTATGCATAGAGTGGATTTTGGTGAGGAGTGTGCTTAGAGTGGATTTTGGTGAGGAGTGTGCGCAGAGTGGATTTTGGTGAGGAGTGTGCACAGAGTGGATTTTGGTGAGGAGCGTGCACAGAGGGAATGTTGGCGAGGAGTGTGCTTAGAGTGGATTTTGGTGAGGAGTAAGCATAGAGTGGATTTTGGAAAATAATGTGCACGGAGTGGATTTGGTGTGTGGCGAGAAATGTGCACAGAGTACATTTTGGAGAGTGATGTGCACAGAGTGGATTTTGGCATAGAATGTGAACAGAGTGGATTTTGGTGAGTGGTGTGCACAGAGTGGATATTGGCAAAGAATGTGCACAGAGTGGATTTTGGTGAGAAATATGCACAGAGTGGATTTTGGTGAGTGGTGTGCACAGAGTAGATTTTGGCAGATAATGTGCACAGAGTGGATTTTGGTGAGGAGTGTGCACAGAGTGGATTTTGGTTATGAGTGTGCACAGCGAGAATTTTGGAGAGGAGCGTGCATAGAGTGGATTTTGGTGAGAAGTGTGCAAAGAGTGGATTTTGGTGAGGAGTGTGCACAGAGTGGATTATGGTGAGGAGTGTGCACAGAGTGGATTTTTTATGAGGAGTGTGTTTAGAGTCGATTTTGGTGAGGAGTGTGCACAGAGTGGATTTTGGCAAAGAATGTGCACAGAGTGGATTTGGGTGAGTGGTGTGCACAGAGTGGATATTGGCAAAGAATGTGCACAGAGTGGATTTTGGTGAGTGGTGTGCACAGAGTGGATTTTGGCAGAGATTGTGCACAGAGTGGATTTTGGTGAGGCGTGTGCACAGAGTGGATTTTGGCAAATAATGTGCACAGAGTGGATTTTGGTGAGTGGTGTGTACAGAGTGGATATTGGCAAATAATGTGCACAGAGTGGATTTTGGTGAGTAATATGCACAGAGTGTATTTTGGTGAGTGGTGTGCACAGAGTGGATTTTGGTGAGGAACGTGCACAGCGTGGATTTTGGTGAGAAGTGTGCACAGAGTGGATTTTGGCAAATAATGTGCACAGAATGGATTTTGGTGAGGAGTGTGCACTGAGAGGATTTTGGTGACGAGTGTGCATAGGGGCGATTTTGGTGAGAAGTATGCATAGAGTGGATTTTGGTGAGGAGTGTGCACAGAGCGGATTTTGGTGAGGAGTGTGCACAGAGCGGATTTTGGTGAGGAGTGTGCACAGAGTGGATTTTGGTGTGGAGCGTGCACAGAGGGAATGTTGGCGAGGAGTTTGCTTAGAGTGGATTTTGGTGAGGAGTAAGCATAGAGTGGATTTTGGCAAAGAATGTGCACAGAGTGGATTTTGGTGTGTGGTGGGAGATGTGCACAGAGTAGATTTTGGAGAGTGATGTGCACAGAGTGGATTTTGGCAAAGAATGTGAACAGAGTGGATTTTGGTGAGTGGTGTGCACAGAGTGGATATTGGCAAAGAATGTGCACAGAGTGGATTTTGGTGAGAAATATGCACAGAGTGGATTTTGGTGAGTGGTGTGTACAGAGTGGATTTTGGCAGTTAATGTGCACAGAGTGGATTTTGGTGAGGAGTGTGCACAGAGTGGATTTTGGCAAATAATGTGCACAGAGTGCATTTTTGTTAGGAGTGTGCACAGCGAGAATTTTGGAGAGGAGCGTGCATAGAGTGGATTTTGGTGAGAAGTGTGCACAGAGTGGATTTTGGTGAGAAGTGTGCACAGAGTGGATTTTGGTGAGGAGTGTGCACAGAGTGGATTTTGGTGAGGAGTGTGCACAGAGTGGATTTTGGTGAGGAGTGTACATAGGGGGGATTTTGGTGAGGAGTGTGCTTAGAGTGGATTTTGGCGAGGAGTGTGCACAGAGTGGATTATGGTGAGGAGTGTGCACAGAGTGGATTCTGGTGAGGAATGTGATTATAGTGGATTTTGGTGAGGAGAGTGCACAGAGTAGATTTTGGCAAAGAATGTGCACAGAGTGGATTTTGGTGAGTAATATGCACAGAGTGTATTTTGGTGAGTGGTGTGCACAGAGTGGATTTTGGCAGAGAATGTGCACAGAGTGGATTTTGGTGAGGAGTGTTCATATAGGGAATTTTGGCGAGGAGTGTGCTTAGAGTGGATTTTGGTGAGGAGTAAGCATTGAGTGGATTCTGGCAAAGAATGTGCACAGAGTGGATTTTGGTGAGTGGTGTGCACAGAGTGGATATTGGCAAAGAATGTGCACAGAGTGGATTTTGGTGAGAAATATGCACAGAGTGTATTTTGGTGAGTGGTGTGCACAGAGTGGATATTGGCAAAGAATGTGCACAGAGTTGATTATGGTGAGGAATGTGCACAGAGTAGATCTTGGAGAGTGATATGCACAGAGTGTATTTTGGTAAAAAATGTTCACAGAGTGAATTTTGGTAAGGAAAGTGCACAGCATGGATTTTGGTGAGATGTGTGCACAGAAAGGATTTTGGCGAGGAGTGTGTATAGAGTGGATTTTGGTGAAGAGTGTCCACAGAGTGCATTTTGGTAAGGAGTGTGCATAAGATGGATTTTGGTGAGGAGTATGCACTTTATGGATTTTGGTGAGGGGTGTGTACAGAGTGGATTTTGGTGAGGAGTATGCTTAGAGTGGATGTTGGCGAGGAGTGTACACAGAGTAGATTTTGGTGAGGAGTGTGAACAGAGTGGATTTGGTGAGGAGTATGCATAGATGGGATTTTGGTGAGGAATGCACACAGAGTGGATTCTGGCAAAAAATGTGCACAGCGTGGATTTTAGTGAGTAAAGTGCAAAGCGTGGATTTTGGTGAGATGTGTGCACAGAGTGGATTTTGGCAAAGAATGTGCACAGAGTGGATTCTGGTGAGGAAAGTGCACAGCGTGGTTTTTGGTGAGATGTGTGCACAGAGAGGATTTTGGCAAAAAATGTGCACAGAGTGTATTTTGGTGAGTGGTGTGCACAGAGTGGATTTTGGTGAGAAACATGCACACCATGGATTTCGGTGATATGTGTGCACCGAGTGGATTTTGGCAAAGAATGTGCACAGGGTGGATTTTGGTGAGGGGTGTGCACTTCGTGGATTTTGGTGAGGGGTGTGCACAAAGTGGATTTTGGTGAGGAGAGTGCACAGAGTGGATTTTGGCAAAGAATGTGCACAGAGTGGATTTTGGTGAGTAATATGCACAGAGTGGATTTTGGTGAGTGGTGTGCACAGAGTGGATTTTGGCAGAGAATGTGCACAGAGTGGATTTTGGTGAGGAGTGTTCATATAGGGAATTTTGGCGAGGAGTGTGCTTAGAGTGGATTTTGGTGAGGAGTAAGCATAGAGTGGATTCTGGCAAAGAATGTGCACAGAGTAGATTTTGGTGAGTGGTGTGCACAGAGTGGATATTGGCAAAGAATGTGCACAGGGTGGATTTTGGTGAGAAATATGCACAGAGTGTATTTTGGTGAGTGGTGTGCACAGAGTGGATTTTGGCAGAGAATATTAACAGAGTGGATTATGGTGAGGAATGTGCACAGAGTGGATCTTGGAGAGTGATATGCACAGAGTGTATTTTGGTAAAAAATGTGCACAGAGTGAATTTTGGTAAGGAAAGTGCACAGCATGGATTTTGGTGAGATGTGTGCACAGAAAGGATTTTGGCGAGGAGTGTGTATAGAGTGGATTTTGGTGAAGAGTGTCCACAGAGTGCATTTTGGTAAGGAGTGTGCATAAGATGGATTTTGGTGAGGAGTATGCACTTCATGGATTTTGGTGAGGGGTGTGTACAGAGTGGATTTTGGTGAGGAGTATGCTTAGATGGGATTTTGGTGAGGAATGCACACAGAGTGGATTTTGGCAAAAAATGTGCACAGCGTGGATTTTGGTGAGTAAAGTGCAAAGCGTGGATTTTGGTGAGAAATGTGCACAGAGTGGATTTTGGCAAAGAATGTGCACAGAATATATTTTGGTGAGGAGTGTGCATAGAGTGGAATTTGGCGAGGAGTGTACACAAAGTGGATTTTGGTGAGTAGTGTGCATAAGATGGATTTTGGTGAGTAATGTGCACAGAGTGGATTTTTATGAGTGGTATGCACAGAGTGGATTTTGTCAAAGAATGTGCACAGAGTGGATTTTTGTGAGGAACGTGCACAGCGAGGATTTTGGTGAGATGTGTGCACAGAGTGGATTTTGGCAAAGAATGTGCACAGGGTGGATTTTGGGTGTGGTGTGCACTTCATGGATTTTGGTGAGGGGTGTGCACAGAGTGGATTTTGGTGAGGAGCATGCACAAAATAGATTTTGTCGAGGAGTGTGCACAGAGTGGATTTTGGCGAGGAGTGTGCATAGAGTGGATTTTGGTGAGGAACGAGTATAGCGTGGATTTTGGTGAGATGTGTACACAGCGAGGATTTGTGCGAGGAGTGTGCACAGAGTGGATTTTGGTGAGGAGCGTGCACAGAGTGGATTTTGGTGAGGAGCGTGCACAGAGTGGATTTTGGTGTGAAGTGTGCACAGAGTGGATTTTGGTAAGGAGTGTGCATAGGGTGGATTTTGGTGAGGATTGTGCATAGAGTGGATTTTGGTAAGGAGTCTGCATAGGGGGGATTTTGGCGAGGTGTGTGCACAGAATGGATTTTGGTGAGAAGTGTGCACAGAGTGGATTTTGTAAGGAGTGTGCATAGGGGGGATTTTGGCGAGGATTGTGAATAGAGTGGATTTTGGGCGAAGAGTATGCACAGAGTGGATTTTGGTGAGAAGTGTGCTTAGAGTGGGTTTTGGCGAGGAGGGTGCACAGAGTGGATTTTGGTGAGGAATAAGCATAGAGTGGATTCTGGCAAAGAATGTGCACAGAGTGGATTTTGGTGAGGAAAGTGCACAGTGTGGATTTTGGTGAGATGTGTGCATAGAGTGGATTTTGGTGAGAAGTGTGCACAGAGTGGATTTTGATAAGGAGTGTGCATAAGATGGATTTTGGCGAGGAGTGTGCACAGAGTGGATTTTGCAGATAGAAGTCCTGAGATGGTCTGCAGTCAGGGCAGTCAGAGCTAGGGAGTAGGACATAGTTTCTTAAAAAGTATTGACCTTACTCACTTTGTTCTTTTCAGTGGTTTATTAAAATGTTATTATAATCTATTATGTATTATCTAAACATGTTAGTGCTATAGTAATGTGAGGAAGAACACGACATCAGAAGCTGCTCACTCCATGGAGCAGGTTTCATTATATAGTAAACCTGCTTCTTACTCAGACTGGCTTGGATTGTAGAGCCATTACTAAAACTCCCTGTATTTACACATGAACATACTGGAAAGGAAATCTTCTGCGTTGTTCCATGAATGCATGAGGACTAGTGAGCATTTTTATATGCAGCCACATCTCACCAGACCGCTTATTTATATTTGATATTGACAGCAGCCCGCAATGGGCATTATGCAATGGTTACAAGGTGCAAACATAATAGTTTTTAGTGGCAGAAATTGACTTTTTAAGGTGTTTTAGGGATTCTGAAGCTATGAAAACAGGAAGATAGTCTACCAAAGTGAGGTATATAACTCTACAGCATGGGGGCAAGAAGGTAACAACAGTGAAGTAGAGATGAATTTCCTGGATAGATCAGATAGCAGCACACTGTTATTAAGGTTTGCATGTTAGGTTTTAAATGTTTATTCTTGAGACTATGGAACTAGTGGAGTAACTGAGGAGGAGATGCTGTAATTGAGGTGGAGTATGATAAGCAAATTAAATATGTATGTTGTGCATGATAATGTGTAGCCAGGACAACTGGGAGTGAGGTTGCATGCGAATTTAAGTAGAATTTGCAGAGTTTCGCCATTAGAAAATCGCCAAAGCGAGAGAAAAAACTGCCACCGAAAAAAATAAAACGAGGCTACATGAACTACATTTTAGCCAGGAATGTTCGAGGTACAAAATACACTATTAGGAAGGACGGAAAATGCTTGAGACCCGCGTAATACATTCTCGCCGCCATTTTACAACACTACCTTAAAACTAATGACATTACCATTCTAAAATACTGCATTACACAACTAAACAAATGGTTTAGCCTCTTTATATTGCACACTTGCCACATCGCTGACACTTTCTCCTCAGATCACCAACAGTCCAAATGTACATTGTATGCTGCAGGAAAAACAACAGCGATTGTTAGCTCTTCAGCATATTGATTCCTGGATATATTCATTACAAATAGGTAAAGTATATTAATGTATTATTTAATTAATTAATTAATTATTATAAAAAAAGTATATTTATATAAAAAAACAGAGCAGAGGAGAGACTTGCTTGGCGCTGAGCTCACAAAAGGCACCGAGGGTGCTCAGAGGAGCAAAAGTACACAAGGGGAGAGGCTCACAATGAGCGCCAAAGGTACTCAGAGGACTAAAAGCCTTACATTGTGTGGCAAACAGCATTACCTGCCTTACAGTTTTATTGCCATACATTTTTGACGGGCAAGTCGCTAGTTAATAATATTGAGTAAATAAAAACAATCAGCATCACTAGTATAAGCAGCAGCTGTGTGGTATTTGAGGATTAGGAGCCCCCATGTATATGGTTCAGTCCACAGCACAAGGTCTCTCCTATTACATGAATGTAACTGTTTAACTGTCACACTTTGAGAAAAATAACACTTTTAAAAACTGTTTACAGATCGAAAAGTAGGTCCAGAGCATGGGGGATAAAAAAATCCCAAATTATAAACATGAATAAAGTAAAAAATCCTCTCGAGCCTGCCAGGAGTCGAACCTGGAATCTTCTGATCCGTAGTCAGACGCGTTATCCATTGCGCCACAGGCCCGTGTGATAATCTGCACCTCCCACCGTATACATAGCTGTCACATCATGGTGTGTACATAGAGCAGCTCATGGGTTTGTATCACACACACACTCACTACAGGGAGCAGCGCTATGGGCTGAGACATCGCTGATGTTATGGGGGAAGTGACGTCATGCGCGGGAGATTCAGAACTGGCGCCCCCAGAAACAACTGGAATATCCACTAATATCACCAGCTTTAAATTGTATTCGTAATATTATGACTCCGTATCACTGTATCAGGTATTCAGTTTTGTCTTTGAGACCATCAGAATATTTACACAATACAGTGTGAGGTCTCCCTATTATATTGTGACAGCTTCTTCCACAGGTTTAATACAACATATTGTGAGTAAATATTCTGTACGGTGTGTTTATGGCAATGTTATCTCATCTATAGTACAGATTATTATTTGGGCAGCACCAGATCTGATTCATATTGGATTAATAAAGAATAAATAAGTGATCTGTTTAATTGGTTGATTTTTAGAGAAGGGAACGCTTAATCATATTATTGGTTGGAAACTATTTAGCCACACAGACAGTGTAAATGATGGGATACTATTTGGATGTTATCATAGTAGCTGCATTGCATAGAATTCTAGTAATGGACATAATAGGTGTTGGGCAAGCGGGCCTGTGGCGCAATGGATAACGCGTCTGACTACGGATCAGAAGATTCCAGGTTCGACTCCTGGCAGGCTCGGATATGTTTTTGCTTTATTTCAACTATTTCTTGCTGCTTTTGTTTCTATAATACTTCTCAAGTGAAGCTAAACCACTAAAATAATTGACATGTATTTGTATTTCTCATAAGAGACTCCTTTAATAAAGGAATTCAAAATGTATTCAGTAGAACAAATATCACAATGTGAAAGCACAAGTGTGAGTGAGTTGTTATAATGGACAAAACATATATATATATATATATATTTATATATATATATATATATATATATATATATATATATATATATATATATATAACATTATACTCTACAATGGTGGAACGTTTTTTTCCTTCTAATTATTGTATACTAGCGACTTGCCCGTCAAAAAATGACGGCAATGTTATGTATATGTTTGTCAAGTTGTTTAGTTATTAACATATATTTTTGACACTTGTAAGTATTTTAATATGAACGTGTATTTTTGTAAAATGTTGATGTAATGGTTTTTTAAAATGTAATTAGTATCTGAAGAATTGTTAACTTGAATATACATTGAATGAATAGGAAAGCCAAAAGTAAAAACCCTTTTTTAAACGTTGCAAATTTTAACATGAAGTTTAAAATATATGTAAGCAATAACCATCAAAGTATATATTTTTAAACTTGAACTTTATTTTTTATGTAAGTTTAGAAGTTGACAAAACATTGGTATAATTTTGAACATTATAAACAGGAACATAGTGAATACATTTTGTAAAGTAATTTTTTATTAAAAGTATTAACATTTGAATGTAAAAACAATTGACATTTAAATTAATCAGTATTAAAATGCAATTTCTATCACAATAATTGTTAACTTGAATATACATTGAATGTAGAGGAAGGCATACAGTCAAACTCTTCTTAAAACGTACGTAATTAAACTAATTTATTACTGAGCACATAAATTGGCGATAAACATTAATGTAGGTAGTAATCTTAAGATAACAGACAATATTTACATTGTGACTTAAAAGGTGCTTGACCTCTTAACATCCACTTTGTAATATGTTGAATGAAATAACTTCAAAATATATTTTTTAAACTTTTAACATTAGAAACATTAACATAGTGACTTAACATTTTAACATAATTTTTACTAACAATGCAAGGCAAGTATTTTGTGAGGCGAATCATTCATAAACATGACTTCCATTAATTATGACTGAATTAAACAACCAATTGTTATGTATTTTGCAATGCTTTTAAAAAATCTTGGCACCTTTAATTAGTATCCTTCAAAGTTATAGTACTTCATAGTAGACAATGTTTTTAGTAAAAATACGTCCATCTTCTAATAAATCACCTTGACTTTCATTGTTTTCAATGTAAACTTTAATTGCCTGTGGATTTTTGCACCTTGACAACGCAACGTACAATTGACCATGTGCAAAAACTGGTTCTTCCAAGAAAATACCCACAGATTTGAAAGTTTGACCTTGTGATTTATTAATGGTCATGGCAAATGCCATAATAATGGGAAATTGTCTTCTTTGAAGTATAAAAGGGAGACTACTTTCACTTGGTGCTAAATCTATTCTTGGTATGAAAACTCTCTCTCCTCTATGGGTCCCAGTTAAAATTTCAGCATCTATAAAATGATCCTTTAATTGTTGAACAATTAATCTTGTGCCATTGCATAGGCCTTTTTTGGGATTCATATTTCGCAGTAACATGATAATTGCACCTTTCTTTAGCTGCAAAATATGTGGTGGCATTCCAGAAGGAGTTAAAGAGTTTATGAATTCAGTGGAAAAGTTAGCCTGACTTTCATTGTCATCAGCAAGTACAGAATCAGCACTGTGATAATTTCTTTGTGGTGCATAAATTTTTTTTAAGATTTTATTATTGAGGATTAATGCATCTTTATTTTTACACGTCAGTATGACTTGGTTGGCAAGCTCGGAATATTCTTCGTTATTTATGCTCCCTTCAAATATAGCCGATATAATATCTTGTTGACAAATCATATGAGGTGGGATCTCTACAGTGTCGTCAGGTAAATGTAGTATTTTTTCTGTTCTGCCTTCTCCAATTTTAATAAGCCAATCATTGAAATCAGTTTGGCCTTCTGATCTCATATTTTGTTGCAGTTGAAGATGGGTAAAATGTTTCCATACTGTACTTGACTTTATACATGTTTCGATAATGTCAGTTCGATTTCCATGTACAACAACAGGTAATGTTTGTCTAAAATCGCCACCCAACAACATTACCTTTCCACCAAATGGAAAAATATTATCCATGACTTCACGAAGCAAACGGTCAATACATTGGAGGGCATAGCATGACATCATTGTGGCCTCATCTATTATAATTAATTTACATTTCTTCAATTTCTTTGCTTGTAAGGATGTCATGCGAATATCTGACACAGAATTTTCTAAAATAGGCACTGGCAGTTTAAATCCACTATGAACAGTTCTTCCACCTTCTAATAAAAGTGCAGCAATTCCAGTAGTGGCAAACGCCATTGCTATTTTTCCTTGTGCTCGTACTGAACTCATTAATAAATTGTACAAATATGTTTTTCCTGATCCGCCAGGTCCATCAAGATAGAAATAACGCTCTGTCACCATGTCATCATCTATAGCATTTTTAATGGCATGAAATGCTTGCAATTGTAGTGTATTTAAAGTTGCAAGTCTTTCTTCTGTTCTTTCTGCTTGTAGTTGAATGTCATAGTCTTCAAAGTTAATGTCATCTATAAGACCTGGATCAGGCAAATTAAAACTTGCACAACTTAATCCATGAGTTAAAAAGACTTCTTGGATTTCCATTAACGCTTTTAAGTGTGCAATGGGTTCATTGTATCGTCGCATAAAGTCTTCAGCCATATTACTTTTAAAAGTCTCCCACAAAGCTAATGCATTTGGAGCATTTGAGAAGATACAAATAAAAGCAAATTGTTCTCTCATCTGTCGTGGCATTTGACATTGTGCTGCTTCTTCTAAGCATCTTTCCCACTCTGTATCATCAGCGAGTAAGTTTCTATGTCTTGCAGCTAAATGGAAGGATTCATATACAATGTCATTAACAGTTCTTAAGTGTTCAAAACTTTGTGCTCCAGGAACATTTAAAAGTAATATCCGTAAGCAAAAACGTTCAACATCTCTTGGACTGACTGTGTAAATTCTTGGAATAATTTTATTGCCTCTAGTTTTTCTTGGTCTCCATAATCCATTCACAAAAACATAGTGATATGGAATTTCAATATATAAGTATTGTGTTGCTTCAGCATCAGTGGAATTTAATGCAAACCATGCAGTTAGTGTAGTGTGACGATCTTCACTTTGGGCCAATGCATTCATTTCATTTCCAGCATGGAAATAGACTAAATGTCGTTGTGGCAAATGTACTGCTAACCTATATACTGCATGTGATCTATCATGCATTTCAAATTTTAAAAGCCGCCACAAAGCTTCTGGCGCACTGACATAGCGAGCATCTACATGAGATGCAAGTTCATCATGTACTAACTCACTACTTTCAGGGTTCTCTGCACTTTTGACGACTACAGTAGCTGCATCGTAACCTTTGTAAATATATTTGTAGACATATTTAATGGATTTGATGGAAGTGCAGGCTTCTACGTTGATGTGGGCGTTGTACTTCATGAGTAAATGTGGATTGTAGGGTACTACATATCTATTGTCCACTTTTTTCCCACGAATAATGGCACTATCTCCTTCTCTTCTTTTATAAAGTGGATATCCATCACAATTGGCATAGGTTTTGTCTCTATAATCTTTGGGAAATTCTTTGGAACATTTATTATTTTCCATACATGGTGATTGTGGATTAAGGTCACCACAGGGTCCATGAATCATGCGATGAGTAACAATCTCATATAGTCTACCATATAGTTCTGGATCTGGTAGTTCAGCAACAATAACTGCATCCACTTTGTCTGAAGTATCTAATTTATCTTTTTCTTGAAGTATTATTAGAAGATGTGCATGTGGAAGGCCTCTTTTTTGAAATTCAATGGTATATACATAAGCAAGACATTTGCCAAATAACTGATTTATAGTGAAGTCACGTATTAATTCATTTAATTTAATCTTAAAAACTCTGGCTACTAAATCTGGTCGATCTGAAGCAGTTTGTCCAAGAAGTAGATTTAGTGTAATTTCTGGCCATTGTGGATTACATGTAAATGTCACAAATAAATCGGGTTTGCCAAATTTTGTCACAATAGCCATAGCATCATTGTATCTTTCTCTCATATTCCGAGGAGATCCTTGAAAGGAAGATGGTAAAATGATGGCTTTGCCAGCTGTCATGTCTCTGCTTGTAGCCACGTCAGCAACATAGTCCATGAGTCCAGAATATTGTTCTACACGGAGTTTATCTTGTTGATATTTGATAAAGTTTAAATTATTTGCCTCAACTTGCAAATATGAATCAATAATCCATTGTTGTGTTAGTTTCCCACCACATAAAATTGGATTAAATACATTGCGAATGGCAATTTGAGCTACTTTAAATTCAAGCATAGAAACATTATTTCGGATTCTGGCTTTAGCATTTGGGTAACTGGGAAGAGTTAATTTTGGTTGCCAACCTGCTTCTCCGTGTGGGAAAAAGATGGGATATGTCATTGGATCTAAATTTGGACTTAAGATACTCATATTAATAAACGGTTGGTCCTCATTTCTAGGATATATTCGTATGTCTCTTTGAAATGGTGGTTCTCCTTCATCATTGTGAAACACCATTGCAACCTCATTTGTTGTTGGCAAGTTATAACGACGTTTATCAGTATGTCTGTCTCTTTTAAGCACCATATTAACCTTCGGCATTGGTAATTGATGTGTTTGTGAATGAAGTAGTTGTTCATTTTCTACTTCTGCCAATTTTTTATAAGCTTTACTGTAGGGATTGTTGTCCATAATGTTATTTAGCTCTATGAAAACAGTGGGTAAGCATTTTTTATTTTCTTCCATCTGCATACGTTGGTCAACAGCTTCCATTGTATCTAGGACATATAGTTGAGCGAATTTTCTTTTATTTCCTTCCTCTGGATGTAAATGGGAAGTGCGATGATAAATTTGTCCTTGGACTTTAAAACAGTAAGGACCATGTCCTGGTACATTAGCAGCTAATGTTGCCCCCATGGATGCAAAGGATATGGCACTATTGTAGGATCTTATGTTTGTCTTAAAATTTTTGTAGTTTGGAAAAGTAGGTTCAGTCATAATATTTTGTAAATAAATTGGAAATTCTTTCCTTTCTGGAAGTTTGAACTTGCCTTTTTGACAACAACTAATAAATTGTCCATCTCTGGGTCTCTCCTGTTTAAAATAATAAGCCTCACAAAACTGACATTGAGTAGTCATGTCCCCACAACTATGAACCTCTACTGCTAAAGACTTGAGTAGAGGACAATTTGCAAAGCATATAGGATTTTGCCTTTCATATTCATCAGGTGAAATGTCATATAATGTTTCAACAACAGGTTCTAAATGTTTTGTTTTTTTCGTTGCTTTTCTTGGTATATGTTGTATTGTTTGAGGTAAAATGTCATCTAATGTTTCATGAAACGGTTCTAAATGCTTTGTTTTCTTTGTTGCTTTTTTTGGTATCTCTTGTCTTTTTTCTGGCAAAATGTCATCTGATGTTTGAGCAACAGGTTCTAAATGCTTTATTTTCTTTGTAGTTTTTTTTGACATATCTTTAATTTCTGCAAGTGACAGTCTTTTGCTTGCAATTCTTTTGCGTTCTTTTTCTCGTCGAATTTCCTTCTTCTCCGGTGTCTGCTGGCTGTCTGCTCTCTGTCGTCGTTCTCTAGCTTGGCGTCTTTTCTTTTCTTGTTTACTCTCATTATCAGCCATGTTAATCTGTAAAAATAAAATAATGTACCATTAGTTTATTTTGAGATGTTAAGTTGTTTTTCATGACATATAGTTATCAATAGTGTGTTAACATTTTATAGTTAATCAATTTCAATGCGTTCAATTGAATAAAAGTCTAAATAAGGGCATGAGATAATTATTTAAAGACATTTTTATTTATTAAACATGTATCCAAAAGCAAGTGTTTCAGTAACTAAAAAGGTATTTTAAAAAAGATGTTATGTCCTTATTTACAGCACTATTCAATTTGTCAAATGGCAATTAAATTAGGGTTTAGGACTGGAATGTTACAATGACAAATTATATAGATTCTGTGTTTTTAGACTTTTTTGGACTATGCCAATTTATTTTTTAAGTTTACATTGAAGTTTGTATTTATTGTTAAAGATTATTGGCCCTAAAAGACAAATAAGAGATAGATGATAGATATTACTTTTTATACTGTACCTTGGTTGAAGTTTGATTTCAAGCAAAATTCTTTGTTGGTCCTGTGTTGAAAGCCTTCGTCCGATGGTCTCGTCCTGTGTTGAAAGTCCTCGTCCGATGGTGTAGTCCTCTGTTGAAAGTCCTCGTCCTCTGGTGTGGTCCTCAGTTCCAACTCCTGTTCCGATGTTCTTGACGCAGTATCTGTTATAAAATAAAAATGAAAATGTTATGTTATTTGAATGTCTTTGTATGAATGAAAAAATGGCATTATTTCTGTGTTTTTCTACAATCCTTTTTGGTGCGCCACAATTTTGGTATGCTTCTGTAGGCTATTTTCTAAGGCTTATAGGTGGTTAAACATTAAAGAAGAATATTAATTAATTTTTCTCTTTTTTTACTTGTTATACTGTACCTTGGTTGAAGTTTGATTTGAAGCAGAATCTTTGTTGGTCCTGTGTTGAAAGCCTTCGTCTGATGGTCTGGTCCTGTGTTGAAAGTCCTCGTCCAATCGTCTGGTCCTCTGTTGAAAGTCCTCGTCCGATGGTGTAGTCCTCTGTTGAAAGTCCTCGTCCAATGGTCTGGTCCTCTGTTGAAAGTCCTCGTCCGCTGGTGTGGTCCTCAGTTGAAACTCCTGGTCCGATGTTCTTGACGCAGTATCTGATATAAAATAAAAATGAAAATGTAATATTATTTTAATGTATTTGTATGAAGTAAAAAATGACATTATTTCTTTGTTTTTCTACAATCCCGTTTGGTGTCCACCACTTTTGGTATGCTTATTTAGGCCTTTTTCTAAGGCTTATAGATTGTTAAACATAAAATAAGTATCTAAATGTACTTTGGTATGTGTTTGTGTGAGTTTTCATACAATCCTGTTTGGTGCGCACCACTGTTGGTATGCTTATTTAGGCTTCTTTATAAGGCTTATAGGTTGTTAAACATAAAATAAGAATGTAAAAGTACTTTGCTATGTGTTTGTGTGAGTTTTCATACAATCCTGTTTGGTGCGCACCACTGTTGGTATGCTTATTTAGGCTTCTTTGTAAGGCTTATAGGTTGTTAAACATTAAAAAAGAATCTAAATGTAGTTTGCTATGTGTTTGTGTGAGTTTTCATACAATCCTGTTTGGTGCGCACCACTGTTGGTATGCTTATTTAGGCTTCTTTGTAAGGCTTATAGGTTGTTAAACATTAAATAAGAATGTAAATGTAGTTTGCTATGTGTTTGTGTGAGTTTTCATACAATCCTGTTTGGTGCACACCACTGTTGGTATGCTTATTTAGGCTTCTTTCTAAGGCTTATAGGTTGTTAAACATAAAATAAGAATGTAAATGTAGTTTGCTATGTGTTTGTGTGAGTTTTCATACAATCCTGTTTGGTGCGCACCACTGTTGGTATACTTATTTAGGCTTCTTTCTAAGGCTTATAGGTTGTTAAACATGAAATAAGAATCTAAATGTAGTTTGCTATGTGTTTGTGTGAGTTTTCATACAATCCTGTTTGATGCGCACCACTGTTGGTATGCTTATTAATGTAGTTTTGTAATGCTAATAGGTTGTTAAACATAAAATAAGAATGTAAATGTAGTTTGTTATGTGTTTGTGTGAGTTTTCATACAATCCTGTTTGGTGCGCAACACTGTTGGTATACTTATTTAGGCTTCCTTCTAAGGCTTATAGGTTGTTAAACATAAAATAAGAATGTAAATGTAGTTTGCTATGTGTTTGTGTGAGTTTTCATACAATCCTGTTTGGTGCGCACCACTGTTGGTATGCTTATTTAGGCTTCTTTCTAAGGCTTATAGGTTGTTAAACATAAAATAAGAATGTAAAAGTACTTTGCTATGTGTTTGTGTGAGTTTTCATACAATCCTGTTTGGTGCGCACCACTGTTGGTATGCTTATTTAGGCTTCTTTGTAAGGCTTATAGGTTGTTAAACATTAAATAAGAATCTAAATGTAGTTTGCTATGTGTTTGTGTGAGTTTTCATACAATCCTGTTTGGTGCGCACCACTGTTGGTATGCTTATTTAGGCTTCTTTCTAAGGCTTATAGGTTGTTAAACATAAAATAAGAATGTAAAAGTACTTTGCTATGTGTTTGTGTGAGTTTTCATACAATCCTGTTTGGTGCGCACCACTGTTGGTATGCTTATTTAGGCTTCTTTGTAAGGCTTATAGGTTGTTAAACATTAAATAAGAATCTAAATGTAGTTTGCTATGTGTTTGTGTGAGTTTTCATACAATCCTGTTTGGTGCGCACCAATGTTGGTATGCTTATTTAGGCTTCTTTCTAAGGCTTATAGGTTGTTAAACATAAAATAAGAATGTAAATGTAGTTTGCTATGTGTTTGTGTGAGTTTTCATACAATCCTGTTTGGTGCGCACCACTGTTGGTATACTTATTTACGCTTCTTTCTAAGGCTTATAGGTTGTTAAACATAAAATAAGAATGTAAATGTAGTTTGCTATGTGTTTGTGTGAGTTTTCATACAATCCTGTTTGGTGGGCACCAATGTTGGTATGCTTATTTAGGCTTCTTTCTAAGGCTTATAGGTTGTTAAACATTAAATAAGAATCTAAATGTAGTTTGCTATGTGTTTGTGTGAGTTTTCATACAATCCTGTTTGTTGGGCACCAATGTTGGTATGCTTATTTAGGCTTCTTTCTAAGGCTTATAGGTTGTTAAACATAAAATAAGAATGTAAATGTAGTTTGCTATGTGTTTGTGTGAGTTTTCATACAATCCTGTTTGGTGCGCACCACTGTTGGTATACTTATTTACGCTTCTTTCTAAGGCTTATAGGTTGTTAAACATAAAATAAGAATGTAAATGTAGTTTGCTATGTGTTTGTGTGAGTTTTCATACAATCCTGTTTGGTGGGCACCAATGTTGGTATGCTTATTTAGGCTTCTTTCTAAGGCTTATAGGTTGTTAAACATTAAATAAGAATCTAAATGTAGTTTGCTATGTGTTTGTGTGAGTTTTCATACAATCCTGTTTGGTGGGCACCAATGTTGGTATGCTTATTTAGGCTTCTTTCTAAGGCTTATAGGTTGTTAAACATAAAATAAGAATGTAAATGTAGTTTGCTATGTGTTTGTGTGAGTTTTCATACAATCCTGTTTGGTGCGCACCACTGTTGGTATACTTATTTACGCTTCTTTCTAAGGCTTATAGGTTGTTAAACATAAAATAAGAATGTAAATGTAGTTTGCTATGTGTTTGTGTGAGTTTTCATACAATCCTGTTTGGTGGGCACCAATGTTGGTATGCTTATTTAGGCTTCTTTCTAAGGCTTATAGGTTGTTAAACATTAAATAAGAATCTAAATGTAGTTTGCTATGTGTTTGTGTGAGTTTTCATACAATCCTGTTTGGTGGGCACCAATATTGGTATGCTTATTTAGGCTTCTTTCTAAGGCTTATAGGTTGTTAAACATTAAATAAGAATCTAAATGTAGTTTGCTATGTGTTTGTGTGAGTTTTCATACAATCCTGTTTGTTGGGCACCAATGTTGGTATGCTTATTTAGGCTTCTTTCTAAGGCTTATAGTTTGTTAAACATGAAATAAGAATCTAAATGTAGTTTGCTATGTGTTTGTGTGAGTTTTCATACAATCCTGTTTGATGCGCACCACTGTTGGTATGCTTATTAATGTAGTTTTGTAATGCTAATAGGTTGTTAAACATATAATAAGAATGTAAATGTAGTTTGTTATGTGTTTGTGTGAGTTTTCATACAATCCTGTTTGGTGGGCACCAATGTTGGTATGCTTATTTAGGCTTCTTTCTAAGGCTTATAGGTTGTTAAACATTAAAATAAGAATGTAAATGTAAATCCTGTTTGATGGGCACCACTTTTGTTATACTTATGTAGTGTTTTTTCTAATGGTTATACATTGTTAAACAATCACATTTGAATGAGGCCCTCGGCCATTAAACATATTTAGGTCCTGAATCAATTGCATTTTGACCAATTGAATAGGGCTCTATATAAGCACATAAAATATTTTTTGACAGAAGTTTTTAGTTAGTGAAGACCTATTATGTGCTTATATAAAGCCCTATTCAATTAGCCAACTCACAATTGAATAATGCTCATGGTTCGGTTCTTTTTTATACTTAAATACTTTACCTTGATTGAAGTGTGGAATGACAGAGGGTCCCCTCCTGCCAATCTTAATCCGCCGGTCTTCTTGTAGTGTCTGTTTGAAAAATAAAGTGAAATAGTGAATTATAGAATTTTTTATTTGTATTTAACAAACCATGGCCTTTTCAGCATTTAAAGTATTTTTGTATCTTACCTCTTGTTCTTTGTTGGTGTTCTTTAAAAGGGATTGTGCTTCACAGTGTACGGTGCAAATTGTTGAAAGACGCTGTTGATGCAGAGTCTGTTTGAATATTTAAAAAAGTAGAAAGATTGAGTTTTAGGTGATCTATTAAATTGCAGTAAATTAATTTCATTGAATTATACTTCTGTAATTAATTTGAATTAACATTATTTTTTGGTGGGTGCTACACACATATGTCACATACATGAAGCACATTTCCATAGTTGAAAGTAATTTTTTTGTGTGCGTGTGACATATCAGTATACATGAATCATATTTTTGTTTAATTAAAAATGTGCGTGTCACTTGTCAGTATACATTATACGGCTAAATGTGCGTGTCACTTGTCAGTATACATTATACGCATAAATGTGCGTGTCACTTGTCACTATACATTATACACATAAATGTGCGTGTCACTTGTCACTATACATTATACACATAAATGTGCGTGTCACTTGTCAGTATACATTATACGCATAAATGTGCGTGTCACATGTCAGTATACATTATACGCCTAAATGTGCGTGTCACTTGTCAGTATACATTATACGCATAAATGTGCGTGTCACTTGTCACTATACATTATACACATAAATGTGCGTGTCACTTGTCACTATACATTATACACATAAATGTGCGTGTCACTTGTCAGTATACATTATACGCATAAATGTGCGTGTCACATGTCAGTATACATTATACGCCTAAATGTGCGTGTCACTTGTCAGTATACATTATACGCATAAATGTGCGTGTCACATGTCAGTATACATTATACGCATATATGTGCGTGTCACTTGTCAGTATACATAAACCTCTTTGTCTTCTTTAATTTTTTTTTTTGATGTCCTGTCTTGAAAATAAGTAATATATTATAGCTTACCTCTCAGTTGTAATTTGCACAATGTAAAGTAGTAAATTAGGAAAGAATTATCTTCTAAAGTTTTAGCAGCAGTTATCTCCGAAGTCACTCTGTTCATCACCTGAGGAGAAATGTATTTTTCTCTGTCAAATAGACAGTATTTATAAACTTGTAGAACATTCTGGAAAGTTAGACCGTTAGAACGTAATACGCATGCGCTATTTGCGTTCCAGCTTACAATTTGCGTTCCATCCGCCATTTTGTGCGTAGTAGTGTTTAAAATGGTGTTTAATATGAGTGTGATCCGTTCCGCATAGTATGTGTTTCATTATTGCGAGTAAGTGTAGTGTAGTTACGTCTGGAGCCTCGTTTTCGTTTTGTTCGGCGGCCATTTTTTCTCTCGCTTAGCCGATTTTCGGTCGTTTAAACTGTTTGTTTTCACTTAAATGGACGTGTAAATGAACTTTTGGAGGTGCCGGATGCCCCCCCGTGCTGTAAGTAAGCTTTTTATGTGTTTGTTGTGTTTATTTCTTGTGTTTGTGATGTTTTGATGCGCGGCGGTTGGAATGGGTCTTTCGCGGCCGTATTTTTTTCCGATGCGGCCGTATTTTGTTGCGAGTAAGTGTAGTGTAGTTACGTCTGGAGCCTCGTTTTCGTTTTGTTCGGCGGCCATTTTTTCTCTCGCTTAGCCGATTTTCGGTCGTTTAAACTGTTTGTTTTCACTTAAATGGACGTGTAAATGAACTTTTGGAGGTGCCGGATGCCCCCCCGTGCTATAAGTAAGGTTTTTATGTGTTTGTTGTGTTTATTTCTTGTGTTTGTGATGTTTTGATGCGCGGCGGTTGGAATGGGTCTTTCGCGGCCGTATTTTTTTCCGATGCGGCCGTATTTTGTTGCGATATACGCAGTTAGCTTTTACGTGTACGACGCAGTGTATTTGTTTCTAAGTCGTGCGTATGTGTGTTAAGAGCGTGTGAGGGGCCTTTTTACTGTTTTTTTGTTAAGTCTTGCGTCTGTGTGTCTGGGTGTAAGCGGGTGTGAGGCGACTTTGATTTTTTTTTTTGTTATGAAGTTATGTGTGTGTGTATGTGTGTGTTAACACAGCCGATGTTGGGATGCTCCCACCACCGCAAATGCGGACCCTCGCTTCGCGAGGATCCGCATTTGCGGGGACGTTGTTTGTTTTTTGTTGGCTGGGCGGTTGGGTTTATTCTGTTAAAAAAGTCGTGTGTGTGTATGTGTGTGTTAACACAGCCGACGTTGAGCCTCGACAACCGCAAATGCGGGCCCTCGCTTCGCGAGGACCCGCATTTGCGGCGAACTGCGTCCCTCGCTTCGCGAGGGACGCAGTTTCTTCAAGCGTGAGCAACGACTTGGGTTTTTGTTGGCTGGGCGGTTGGGTTTATTCTGTTACAAAAGTCGTGTGTGTGTATGTGTGTGTTAACACAGCCGACGTTGAGCCTCGACAACCGCAAATGCGGGCCCTCGCTTCGCGAGGACCCGCATTTGCGGCGAACTGCGTCCCTCGCTTCGCGAGGGACGCAGTTCTTGCGGGCTCGCTACGCGAGCCCGCAAGCGTGAGCCGACGTTGAGCCTCGACAACCGCAAATGCGGGCCCTCGCTTCGCGAGGACCCGCATTTGCGGCGAACTGCGTCCCTCGCTTCGCGAGGGACGCAGTTCTTGCGGGCTCGCTACGCGAGCCCGCAAGCGTGAGCAACGACTCGTACGCTCACAACTATATATGTGATTATTCCAATATGTATGTGCACTTATGGAACTATCCCCTAATACATCCTGCTAAAATAGTGTGGCTAATGTGAACAGTTATAAGTGAGCTTTAAAAATAAATGATATTTGTTATCTTTACTTTTGATAAAACTCTAACAATATATTCTTAAAGTGCTAGATGTCCCCATTCAAGCACACATTGAAAAGAGCAAACACATGATAGGTATATGTGACCCATGCGCGCTCTCGCTCTCTCTCTATATATATTTTATTATTATTATTTGTAATATTTATATTTATACATATTTATTTAATGAATGATCACATGGAAAACCACTCACTAAATCTATTTCAGAGTGTTACAGGTACAATAAAATATTGGGATAGATCTTAGAGGATGACATAAAGTATTGATGAACATTATATCGTGAGTATAGATAAAACTTGAATCTCCCCACCTTCGTACTTTGGGTATTTATCTGATACACACATACCAGTAGCATAAGAGCA
>JAPZIH010000283.1:0-31727 GCA_027410445.1 Discoglossus pictus
GCTTCTTCAGTTTGTTGTAGCATGTTAAAAGCTATGGCATCAAAATAAATAGACGTCCCTGGGTGGGCTTGAACCACCAACCTTTCGGTTAACAGCCGAACGCGCTAACCGATTGCGCCACAGAGACACACACCTGGTTAACTAATTTGCTTCTCCTTTGCCATCCAGTGATGGAAAGTTTTTTGAAATGTTAGGACTATGCCCTGCAGTTTGTTATAGCAAGTTAAAAGCTATGGCATCAAAATAAATAGGCTTCCCTGGGGGGGCTTGAATCACCATCCTTTCGGGTAACAGCCGAACGCGCTAACCGATTGCACCACAGAGACTCACTCATGATCCCCTACTTTGCTTTTCCTTTGCCATCCAGTAATGGAAAGTCCACACCAGACTTTTTAACAGCAACGCCTTTTCAACTACAATATTTATGAGAAAAAGTAAGGGGCGGTGTGAGGGTTCATAGTGTTTTTTTTGAAAGTTTAGGACTATGCTCTTCAGTTTGTTGTAGCATGTTAAAAGCTATGGCATCAAAATAAATAGACGTCCCTGGGTGGGCTTGAACCACCAACCTTTCGGTTAACAGCCGAACTCGCTAACTGATTGCGCCACAGAGACTCACTCATGATTCCCTACTTTGCTTTTCCTTTGCCATCCAGTAATGGAAAGTCCACACCAGACTTTTTAACAGCAAAGCCTTTTCAACTACAGTATTTATGAGAAAAAGTAAGGGGTGGTGTGAGGGTTCATAGTGTTTTTTGAAAGGTTAGGACTATGCTCTTCAGTTTGTTGTAGCATGTTAAAAGCTATGGCATCAAAATAAATAGACGTCCCTAGGTGGGCTTGAACCACCAACCTTTCGGTTAACAGCCGAACGCGCTAACCGATTGCGCCACAGAGACACACACCTGGTTAACTAATTTGCTTCTCCTTTGCCATTCAGTGATGGAAAGTTTTTTGAAATGTTAGGACTATGCCCTGCAGTTTGTTATAGCAAGTTAAAAGCTATGGCATCAAAATAAATAGGCTTCCCTGGGGGGGGCTTGAATCACCATCCTTTCGGGTAACAGCCGAACGCGCTAACCGATTGCACCACAGAGACTCACTCATGATTCCCTACTTTGCTTTTCCTTTGCCATCCAGTAATGGAAAGTCCACACCAGACTTTTTAACAGCAACGCCTTTTCAACTACAGTATTTATGAGAAAAAGTAAGGGGCGGTGTGAGGGTTCATAGTGTTTTTTTGAAAGTTTAGGACTATGCTCTTCAGTTTGTTGTAGCATGTTAAAAGCTATGGCATCAAAATAAATAGACGTCCCTGGGTGGGCTTGAACCACCAACCTTTCGGTTAACAGCCGAACTCGCTAACTGATTGCGCCACAGAGACTCACTCATGATTCCCTACTTTGCTTTTCCTTTGCCATCCAGTAATGGAAAGTCCACACCAGACTTTTTAACAGCAAAGCCTTTTCAGCTACAGTATTTATGAGAAAAAGTAAGGGGTGGTGTGAGGGTTCATAGTGTTTTTTGAAAGGTTAGGACTATGCTCTTCAGTTTGTTGTAGCATGTTAAAAGCTATGGCATCAAAATAAATAGACGTCCCTGGGTGGGCTTGAACCACCAATCTTTCGGTTAACAGCAGAACGCGCTAACCGATTGCGCCACAGAGACACACACCTGGATACGTAATTTGCTTCTCCTTTGCCATCTAGTTATGGAAAGTTTTTTGAAAGGTTAGGACTATGCCCTGCAGTTTGTTATAGCAAGTTAAAAGCTATGGCATCAAAATAAATAGACTTCCCTGGGTGGGCTTGAATCACAAACCTTTCGGGTAACAGCCGAACGCGCTAACCGAATGCACCACAGAGACTCACTCATTATTCACTACTTTGCATTTCCTTTGCCATCCAGTAATGGAAAGTCCACACCAGACTTTTTAACAGCAAAGCCTTTTCAACTACAGTATTTATGAGAAAAAGTAAGGGGCGGTGTGAGGGTTCATAGTGTTTTTTTGAAAGTTTAGGACTATGCTCTTCAGTTTGTTGTAGCATGTTAAAAGCTATGGCATCAAAATAAATAGACGTCCCTGGGTGGGCTTGAACCACGAACTTATCGGTTAACAGCGGAACGTGCTAACCGATTGCGCCACAGAGACACACACCTGGTTAGCTAATTTGCTTCTCCTTTGCCATCCACTGATGGAAAGTTTTTTGAAAGGTTAGGACTATGCCCTGCAGTTTGTTATAGCAAGTTAAAAGCTATGGCATCAAAATAAATAGACGTCCCTGGGTGGGCTTGAAACACCAACCTTTCGGGTAACAGCCGAACGCGCTAACCGATTACGCCACAGAGACTCACTCATGATTCTCTACTTTGCTTTTCCTTTGCCATCCAGTAATGTAAAGTCCACACCAGACTTTTTAACAGCAAAACATTTTCAACTACAGTATTTATGAGAAAAAGTAAGGGGCGGTGTGAGGGTTCCTAGTGTTTTTTTGAAAGTTTAGGACTATGCTCTTGTTGTAGCATGTTAAAAGCTATGGCATCAAAATAAATAGACGTCCCTGGGTGGGCTTGAACCACCAACCTTTCGATTAACAGCCGAACGCGCTAACCGATTGCGCCACAGAGACATACTCTTGATTATCTACTTTGCTTTTCCTTTGCCGTTCAGTAATGGAGAGTCCACACCAGACTTTTTAACAGCAAAGCCTTTTCAGCTACAGTATTTATGAGAAAAAGTAAGGGGCGGTGTGAGGGTTCATAGTGTTTTTTTAAAAGGTTAGGACTATGCTCTTCAGTTTGTTGTAGCATGTTAGAAGCTAGGGTATCAAAAAAAATAGACGTCCCTGGGTAAGCTTGAACCACCAACCTTTCGGTTAACGCGCTAACCGATTGCGCCACAGAGACACACACCTGGTTACCTAATTTGCATCTCCTTTGCCATCCAGTGATTGAAAGTTTTTTGAAAGGTTAGGACTATGCCCTGCAGTTTGTTATAGCAAGTAAAAAGCTATGGCATCAAAATAAATAGACGTCCCTGGGTGGGCTTGAACCACCAACCTTTCGGTTAACAGCCGAACGCGCTAACCGATTGTGCCACAGAGACATACTCTTGATTATCTACTTTGCTTTTCCTTTGCCGTTCAGTGATGGAGAGTCCACACCAGACTTTTTAACAGCAAAGCCTTTTCAACTACATTATTTATGAGAAAAAGTAAGGGGCGGTGTGAGGGTTCATAGCGTTTTTTTGAAAGGTTAGGACTATGCTCTTCAGTTTGTTGTAGCATGTTAGAAGCTATGGCATCAAAATAAATAGACGTCCCTGGGTGGGCTCTAACCACCCACCTCTCGGTTAACAGCCGAACGCGCTAACCGATTGCGCCATAGAGACTCACTCATGATTCCCTCTTTTGCTTTTCCTTTGCCATCCAGTAATGGAAAGTCCACACCAGACTTTTCACAGCAAAGCCTTTTCAACTACAGTATTTATGAGAAAAAGTAAGGGGCGGTGTGAGGGTTCATAGTGTTTTTTTGAAAGTTTAGGACTATGCTCTTCAGTTTGTTGTAACATGTTAAAAGCTATGGCATCAAAATAAATAGACGTCCCTGGGTGGGCTTGAACCACCAACCTTTCGGATAACAGCCGAACGCGCTAACCGATTGCGCCACAGAGACACAAACCTGGTTAACTAATTTGCTTCTCCTTTGCCATTCAGTGATGGAAAGTTTTTTGAAAGGTTAGGACTATGCCCTGCAGTTTGTTGTAGCATGTTAAAAGCTATGGCATCAAAATAAAAAGACGTCCCTGGGTGGGGTTGAACCACCAACCCTTTCGGTTAACGGCCGAACGCGCAAACCGATTGTGCACAGAGACTCACTCATGATTCCCTACTTTGCTTTTCCTTTGCCATCCAGTAATGTAAAGTCCACACCAGACTTTTTAACAGCAAAGCCTTTTCAACTACAGTATTTATGAGAAAAAGTAAGGGGCGGTGTGAGGGTTCATAGTGTTTTTTTGATAGTTTAGGACTATGCTCTTGTTGTAGCATGTTAAAAGCTATGGCATCAAAATAAATAGACGTCCCTGGGTGGGCTTGAACCACCAACCTTTCGGTTAACAGCCGAACGCGCTAACCGATTGCGCCACAGAGACATACTCTTGATTATCTACTTTGCTTTTCCTTTGCCGTTCAGTAATGGAGAGTCCACACCAGACTTTTTAACAGCAAAGCCTTTTCAACTACATTATTTATGAGAAAAAGTAAGGGGCGGTGTGAGGGTTCATAGTGTTTTTTTGAAAGGTTAGGACTATGCTCTTTAGTTTGTTGTAGCATGTTAGAAGCTATGGCATCAAAATAAATAGACGTCCCTGGGGGGGCTCTAACCACCCACCTCTCGGTTAACAGCCGAACGCGCTAACCGATCGCGCCACAGAGACACACAACTGGTTAACTAATTTGCTTTTCCTTTGCCATCCAGTAATGTAAAGTCCACACCAGACTTTTTAACAGCAAAGCCTTTTCAACTACAGTATTTATGAGAAAAAGTAAGGGGCGGTGTGCGGGTTCATAGTGTTTTTTTGAAAGTTTAGGACTATGCTCTTCAGTTTGTTGTAGCATGTTAAAAGCTATGGCATCAAAATAAATAGACGTCCCTGGGTGGGCTTGAACCACCAACCTTTCGGTTAACGCGCTAACCGATTGCGCCACAGAGACACACACCTGGTTACCTAATTTGCATCTCCTTTGCCATCCAGTGATGGAAAGATTTTTGAAAGGTTAGGACTATGCCCTGCAGTTTGTTATAGCAAGTTAAAAGCTATGGCATCAAAATAAATAGACATCCCTGGGTGGGCTTGAACCACCAACCTTTCGGTTAACAGCCGAACGTGCTAACCGATTGCGCCACAGAGACATACTCTTGGTTATCTACTTTGCTTTTCCTTTGCAGTTCAGTAATGGAGAGTCCACACCAGACTTTTTAACAGCAAAGCCTTTTCAACTACATTATTTATGAGAAAAAGTAAGGGGCGGTGTGAGGGTTCATAGCGTTTTTTTGAAAGGTTAGAACTATGCTCTTCAGTTTGTTGTAGCATGTTAGAAGCTATGGCATCAAAATAAATAGACGTCCCCGGGTGGGCTCTAACCACCCACCTCTCGGTTAACAGCCGAACGCGCTAACCGATTGCGCCATAGAGACTCACTCATGAATCCCTCTTTTGCTTTTCCTTTGCCATGCAGTAATGGAAAGTCCACACCAGACTTTTCACAGCAAAGCCTTTTCAACTACAGTATTTATGAGAAAAAGTAAGGGGCGGTGTGAGGGTTCATAGTGTTTTTTTGAAAGTTTAGGACTATGCTCTTCAGTTTGTTGTAGCATGTTAAAAGCTATGGCATCAAAATTAATAGACGTCCCTGGGTGGGCTTGAACCACCAACCTTTCGGTTAACAGCCGAACGCGCTAACCGATTGCGCCACAGAGACACAAACCTGGTTAACTAATTTGCTTCTCCTTTGCCATTCAGTGATGGAAAGTTTTTTGAAATGTTAGGACTATGCCCTGCAGTTTGTTATAGCAAGTTAAAAGCTATGGCATCAAAATAAATAGACGTCACTGGGTGGGCTTGAATCACCAACCTTTCGGGTAACAGTCGAACGCGCTAACCGATTGCACCACAGAGACTCACTCATGATTCCCTACTTTGCTTTTCCTTTGCCATCCAGTAATGGAAAGTCCACACCAGACTTTTTAACAGCAACGCCTTTTCAACTACAGTATTTATGAGAAAAAGTAAGGGGCGGTGTGAGGGTTCATAGTGTTTTTTTGAAAGTTTAGGACTATGCTCTTCAGTTTGTTGTAGCATGTTAGAAGCTATGGCATCAAAATAAATAGTCGTCCCTGGGTGGGCTTGAACCACCAACCTTTCGGTTAACAGCCGAACGCGCTAACCGATTGCGCCACAGAGACTCACTCATGATTCCCTACTTTGCTTTTCCTTTGCCATTCAGTAATGGAAAGTCCACACCAGACTTTTTAACAGCAAAGCCTTTTCAGCTACAGTATTTATGAGAAAAAGTAAGGGGTGGTGTGAGGGTTCATAGTGTTTTTTGAAAGGTTAGGACTATGCTCTTCAGTTTGTTGTAGCATGTTAGAAGCTAGGGTATTCAAAAAAATAGACGTCCCTGGGTGGGCTTGAACCACCAACCTTTCGATTAACAGCCGAACGCGCGAACCGATTGCGCCACAGAGACATACTCTTGATTAACTACTTTTTTTTCCCTTTGCCATTCAGTAATGGAAAGTCCACACCAGACTTTTTAACAGCAAAGCCTTTTCAACTACAGTATTTATGAGAAAAAGTAAGGGGCGGTGTGAGGGTTCCTAGTGTTTTTTTGAAAGTTTAGGACTATGCTCTTGTTGTAGCATGTTAAAAGCTATGGCATCAAAATAAATAGACGTCCCTGGGTGGGCTTGAACCACCAACCTTTCGGTTAACAGCCGAACGCGCTAACCGATTGCGCCACAGAGACATACTCTTGATTATCTACTTTGCTTTTCCTTTGCCGTTCAGTAATGGAGAGTCCACACCAGACTTTTTAACAGCAAAGCCTTTTCAGCTACAGTATTTATGAGAAAAAGTAAGGGGCGGTGTGAGGGTTCATAGTGTTTTTTTAAAAGGTTAGGACTATGCTCTTCAGTTTGTTGTAGCATGTTAGAAGCTAGGGTATCAAAAAAAATAGACGTCCCTGGGTAAGCTTGAACCACCAACCTTTCGGTTAACGCGCTAACCGATTGCGCCACAGAGACACACACCTGTTACCTAATTTGCATCTCCTTTGCCATCCAGTGATTGAAAGTTTTTTGAAAGGTTAGGACTATGCCCTGCAGTTTGTTATAGCAAGTAAAAAGCTATGGCATCAAAATAAATAGACGTCCCTGGGTGGGCTTGAACCACCAACCTTTCGGTTAACAGCCGAACACGCTAACCGATTGCGCCACAGAGACATACTCTTGATTATCTACTTTGCTTTTCCTTTGCCGTTCAGTGATGGAGAGTCCACACCAGACTTTTTAACAGCAAAGCCTTTTCAACTACATTATTTATGAGAAAAAGTAAGGGGCGGTGTGAGGGTTCATAGCGTTTTTTTGAAAGGTTAGGACTATGCTCTTCAGTTTGTTGTAGCATGTTAGAAGCTATGGCATCAAAATAAATAGACGTCCCTGGGTGGGCTCTAACCACCCACCTCTCGGTTAACAGCCGAACGCGCTAACCGATTGCGCCATAGAGACTCACTCATGATTCCCTCGTTTGCTTTTCCTTTGCCATCCAGTAATGGAAAGTCCACACCAGACTTTTCACAGCAAAGCCTTTTCAACTACAGTATTTATGAGAAAAAGTAAGGGGCGGTGTGAGGGTTCATAGTGTTTTTTTGAAAGTTTAGGACTATGCTCTTCAGTTTGTTGTAACATGTTAAAAGCTATGGCATCAAAATAAATAGACGTCCCTGGGTGGGCTTGAACCACCAACCTTTCGGATAACAGCCGAACGCGCTAACCGATTGCGCCACAGAGACACAAACCTGGTTAACTAATTTGCTTCTCCTTTGCCATTCAGTGATGGAAAGTTTTTTGAAAGGTTAGGACTATGCCCTGCAGTTTGTTATAGCATGTTAAAAGCTATGGCATCAAAATAAATAGACGTCCCTGGGTGGGCTTGAACCACCAACCTTTCGGTTAACAGCCGAACGCGCTAACCGATTGCGCCACAGAGACATACTCTTGATTATCTACTTTGCTTTTCCTTTGCCGTTCAGTAATGGAGAGTCCACACCAGACTTTTTAACAGCAAAGCCTTTTCAACTACATTATTTATGAGAAAAAGTAAGGGGCGGTGTGAGGGTTCATAGCGTTTTTTTGAAAGGTTAGGACTATGCTCTTTAGTTTGTTGTAGCATGTTAGAAGCTATGGCATCAAAATAAATAGACGTCCCTGGGTGGGCTCTAACCACCCACCTCTCGGTTAACAGCCGAACGCGCTAACCGATCGCGCCACAGAGACACACACCTGGTTAACTAATTTGCTTTTCCTTTGCCATCCAGTAATGTAAAGTCCACACCAGACTTTTTAACAGCAAAGCCTTTTCAACTACAGTATTTATGAGAAAAAGTAAGGGGCGGTGTGCGGGTTCATAGTGTTTTTTTGAAAGTTTAGGACTATGCTCTTCAGTTTGTTGTAGCATGTTAAAAGCTATGGCATCAAAATAAATAGACGTCCCTGGGTGGGCTTGAACCACCAACCTTTCGGTTAACGCGCTAACCGATTGCGCCACAGAGACACACACCTGGTTACCTAATTTGCATCTCCTTTGCCATCCAGTGATGGAAAGATTTTTGAAAGGTTAGGACTATGCCCTGCAGTTTGTTATAGCAAGTTAAAAGATATGGCATCAAAATAAATAGACGTCCCTGGGTGGGCTTGAACCACCAACCTTTCGGTTAACAGCCGAACGTGCTAACCGATTGCGCCACAGAGACATACTCTTGATTATCTACTTTGCTTTTCCTTTGCCGTTCAGTAATGGAGAGTCCACACCAGACTTTTTAACAGCAAAGCCTTTTCAACTACATTATTTATGAGAAAAAGTAAGGGGCGGTGTGAGGGTTCATAGCGTTTTTTTTGAAAGGTTAGAACTATGCTCTTCAGTTTGTTGTAGCATGTTAGAAGCTATGGCATCAAAATAAATAGACGTCCCTGGGTGGGCTCTAACCACCCACCTCTCGGTTAACAGCCGAACGCGCTAACCGATTGCGCCATAGAGACTCACTCATGATTCCCTCTTTTGCTTTTCCTTTGCCATCCAGTAATGGAAAGTCCACACCAGACTTTTCACAGCAAAGCCTTTTCAACTACAGTATTTATGAGAAAAAGTAAGGGGCGGTGTGAGGGTTCATAGTGTTTTTTTGAAAGTTTAGGACTATGCTCTTCAGTTTGTTGTAGCATGTTAAAAGCTATGGCATCAAAATTAATAGACGTCCCTGGGTGGGCTTGAACCACCAACCTTTCGGTTAACAGCCGAACGCGCTAACCGATTGCGCCACAGAGACACAAACCTGGTTAACTAATTTGCTTCTCCTTTGCCATTCAGTGATGGAAAGTTTTTTGAAATGTTAGGACTATGCCCTGCAGTTTGTTATAGCAAGTTAAAAGCTATGGCATCAAAATAAATAGACGTCACTGGGGGGGCTTGAATCACCAACCTTTCGGGTAACAGCCGAACGCGCTAACCGATTGCACGACAGAGACTCACTCATGATTCCCTACTTTGCTTTTCCTTTGCCATCCAGTAATGGAAAGTCCACACCAGACTTTTTAACAGCAACGCCTTTTCAACTACAGTATTTATGAGAAAAAGTAAGGGGCGGTGTGAGGGTTCATAGTGTTTTTTTGAAAGTTTAGGACTATGCTCTTCAGTTTGTTGTAGCATGTTAGAAGCTATGGCATCAAAATAAATAGTCGTCCCTGAGTGGGCTTGAACCACCAACCTTTCGGTTAACAGCCGAACGCGCTAACCGATTGCGCCACAGAGACATACTTTTGATTACCTACTTTGCTTTTCCTTTGCTTTACAGTAATGGAAAGTCCACACCAGACTTTTTAACAGCAAAGCCTTTTCAACTACAGTATTTATGAGAAAAAGTAAGGGGTGGTGTGAGGGTTCATAGTGTTTTTTGAAAGGTTAGGACTATGCTCTTCAGTTTGTTGTAGCATGTTAGAAGCTAGGGTATCAAAAAAAATAGACGTCCCTGGGTGGGCTTGAACCACCAACCTTTCGTTTAACAGCCGAACGCGCGAACCGATTGCGCCACAGAGACATACTCTTGATTAACTACTTTTTTTTCCCTTTGCCATTCAGTAATGGAAAGTCCACACCAGACTTTTTAACAGCAAAGCCTTTTCAACTACAGTATTTATGAGAAAAAGTAAGGGGCGGTGTGAGGGTTCATAGTGTTTTTTTGAAAGTTTAGGACTATGCTCTTCAGTTTGTTGTAGCATGTTAAAAGCTATGGCATCAAAATAAATAGACGTCCCTGGGTGGGCTTGAACCACCAACCTTTCGGTTAACAGCCGAACGCGCTAACCAATTGCGCCACAGAGACACACACCTGGTTGACTAATTTGCTTTTCCTTTGCCATCCAGTAATGTAAGGTCCACACCAGACTTTTTAACAGCAAAGCCTTTTCAAATACAGTCTTTATGAGAAAAAGTAAGGGGCGGTGTGCGGGTTCATAGTGGTTTTTTGAAAGGTTAGGACTATGCCCTGCAGTTTGTTATAGCATGTTAGAAGCTATGGCATCAAAATAAATAGACGTCCCTGGGGGGGCTTGAACCACCCACCGTTCGGTTGACAGCCGAACGCGCTAACCGATTGCGCCACAGAGAAACACACCAGGCTAATTAATTTGCTTCTCCTTTGCCATCCAGTGATGGAAAGTTTTTTGAAAGGTTAGGACTATGCCCTGCAGTTTGTTATAGCAAGTTAAAAGCTATGGCATCAAAATAAATAGACTTCCCTGGGTGGGCTTGAATCACCAACCTTTCGGGTAACAGCCGAACGCGCTAACCGATTGCGCCATAGAGACTCACTCATGATTCCCTACTTTGCTTTTCCTTTGCCATCCAGTAATGGAAAGTCCACACCAGACTTTTTCACAGCAAAGCCTTTTCAACTACAGTATTTATGAGAAAAAGTAAGGGGCGGTGTGAGGGTTCATAGTGTTATTTTGAAAGTTTAGGACTATGCTCTTCAGTTTGCTGTAGCATGTTAAAAGCTATGGCATCAAAATATATAGACGTCCCTGGGTGGGCTTGAACCACCAACCTTTCGGTTAACAGCCGAACGCGCTAACCGATTGCGCCACAGAGACACACACCTGGTTAACTAATTTGCTTCTCCTTTGCCATTCAGTGATGGAAAGTTTTTTGAAAGGTTAGGACTATGCCCTGCAGTTTGTTATAGCAAGTTAAAAGCTATGGCATCAAAATAAATAGACGTCACTGGGTGGGCTTGAACCACCAACCTTTTGATTAACAGCCGAATGCGATAACCGATTGCGCCACAGAGACATACTTTTGATTATCTACTTTGCTTTTCCTTTGCTTTTCAGTAATGGAAAGTCCACACCAGACTTTTTAACAGCAAAGCCTTTTCAACTACAGTATTTATGAGAAAAAGTAAGGGGCGGTGTGAGGGTTCATAGTGTTTTTTTGAAAGGTTAGGACTATGCTCTTCAGTTTGTTGTAGCATGTTAGAAGCTATGGCATCAAAAAAAATAGACGGGCCTGGGTGGGCTTGAACCACCAACCTTTAGGTTAACAGCCGAACGCGCTAACCGAATGCGCCACAGAGACACACACCTGGTTACCTAATTTGCTTCTCCTTTGCCATCCAGTGATGGAAAGTTTTTTGAAAGGTTAGGACTATGCCTTGCAGTTTGTTATAGCAAGTTAAAAGCTATGGCATCAAAATAAATATACTTCCCTGGGTGGGCTTGAATCACCAACCTTTCGGGTAACAGCCAAACGCTCTAACCGATTGCGCCACAGAGACTCACTTATGAATCCCTACTTTGCTTTTCCTTTGCCATCCAGTAATGGAAAGTCCACACCAGACTTTTAACAGCAAAGCCTTTTCAACTACAGTATTTATGAGAAAAAGTAGGGGCGGTGTGAGGGTCCATAGTGTTTTTTTGAAAGTTTAGGACTATGCCCTGCAGTTTGTGATAGCAAGTTAAAAGCTATTGCATCAAAATAATTAGATTTCCCTGGGTGGGCTTGAATCACCAACCTTTTGGGTAACAGCCGAACGCGCTAACTGATTGCTTTTCCTTTGCCATTCAGTAATGGAAAGTCCACACCAGACTTTTTAACAGCAAAGCCTTTTCAACTACAGTATTTATGAGAAAAAGTAAAGGGCGGTGTGAGGGTTCATAGTGTTTTTTTGAAAGGTTAGGACTATGCTACTCAGTTTGTTGTAGCATGTTAGAAGCTATGGCATCAAAATAAATAGATGTTCCTGGGTGGGCTTGAACCACCAACATTTCGGTTAATAGCCGAACGCGCTAACCGATTGCGCAACAGAGACACACACCTGGTTACCAAATTTGCTTCTCCTTTGCCATCCAGTGATGGAAAGTTTTTTGAAAGGTTAGGACTATGCCCTGCAGTTTGTTATAGCAAGTTAAAAGCTATGGCATCAAAATAAATAGACTTCCCTGGGTGGGCTTGAATCACCAACCTTTCGGGTAACAGCCGAAGGCGCTAAGCGATTGCGCCACAGAGGCTGACTCATGATTCCCTACTTTGCTTTTCCTTTGCCATCCAGTAATGGAAAGTCCACAACAGACTTTTTAACAGCAAAGCCTTTTCAACTACAGTATTTATGAGAAAAAGTAAGGGGCGGTGTGAGGGTTCATAGTGTTTTTTTGAAAGGTTAGGACTATGCTCTTCAGTTTGTTGTAGCATGTTAGAAGCTATGGCATCAAAAAAAATAGACGTGCCTGGGTGGGCTTGAACCACAAAACCTTTCGGTTAACAGCCGAACGCGCTAACCGATTGCGCCACAGAGACACACACCTGGTTACCTAATTTGCTTCTCCTTTGCCATCCAGTGATGGAAAGTTTTTTGAAAGGTTAGGACTATGCCCTGCAGTTTGTTATAGCAAGTTAAAAGCTATGGCATCAAAATAAATAGACGTCCCTGGGTGGGCTTGAACCACCAACTTTTCGGTTAACAGCCGAACGCGCTAACCGATTGCGCCACAGAGACATACATTTGATTATCTACTTTGCTTTTCCTTTGCCATTCAGTAATGGAAAGTCCACACCAGACTTTTTAACAGCAAAGCCTTTTCAACTACAGTATTTATGAGAAAAAGTAAGGGGCGGTGTGAGGGTTCATAGTGTTTTTTTGAAAGTTTAGGACTATGCTCTTCAGTTTGCTGTAGCATGTTAAAAGCTATGGCATCCAAATAAATAGATGTCCATGGGTGGGCTTGAACCACCAAGCTTTCGGTTAACAGCCGAACGCGCTAACCAATTGCGCCACAGAGACACACACCTGGTTGCCTAATTTGCTTCTCCTTTGCCATTCAGTGATGGAAAGTTTTTTGAAAGGTTAGGACTATGCCCTGCAGTTTGTTATAGCAAGTTAAAAGCTATGGCATCAAAATAAATAGACGTCCCTGGGTGGGCTTGAACCACCAACCTTTCGATTAACAGCCGAATGCGATAACCGATTGCGCCAACGAGACATACTCTTGATTATCTACTTTGCTTTTCCTTTGCCATTCAGTAATGGAAAGTCCACACCAGACTTTTTAACAGCAAAGCCTTTTCAACTACAGTATTTATGAGAAAAAGTAAGGGGCGGTGTGAGGGTTCATAGTGTTTTTTTGAAAGGTTAAGACTATGCCCTGCAGTTTGTTATAGCAAGTTAAAAGCTATGGCATCAAAATAAATAGACTTCCCTGGGTGGGCTTGAATCACCAACCTTTCGGGTAACAGCCGAACGCGCTAACTGATTGCTTTTCCTTTGCCATTCAGTAATGGAAAGTCCACACCAGACTTTTTAACAGCAAAGCCTTTTCAACTACAGTATTTATGAGAAAAAGTAAGAGGCGGTGTGAGGGTTCATAGTGTTTTTTTGAAAGGTTAGGACTATGCTCTTCAGTTTGTTGTAGCATGTTAGAAGCTATGGCATCAAAATAAATAGACTTCCCTGGGTGGGCTTGAACCACCAACCTTTTGGTTAAAAGCCGAACGCGCTAACCGATTGCGCAACATAGACACACAACTGGTTAACTAATTTGCTTCTCTTTTGCCATCCAGTGATGGAAAGTTTTTTGAAAGGTTAGGACTATGCCCTGCAGTTTGTTATAGCAAGTTAAAAGCTATGGCATCAAAATAAATAGACTTCCCTGGGTGGGCTTGAATCACCAACCTTTCGGGTAACAGCCAAACGCTCTAACCGATTGCGCCACAGAGACTCACTTATGAATCCCTACTTTGCTTTTCCTTTGCCATTCAGTAATGGAAAGTCCACAAAAGACTTTTTAACAGCAAAGCCTTTTCAACTACAGTATTTATGAGAAAAAGTAAGGGGCGGTGTGAGGGTCCATAGTGTTTTTTTGAAAGGTTAGGACTATGCCCTGCAGTTTGTGATAGCAAGTTAAAATCTATGGCATCAAAATAATTAGATTTCCCTGGGTGGGCTTGAATCACCAACCTTTTGGGTAACAGCCGAACGCGCTAACTGATTGCTTTTCCTTTGCCATTCAGTAATGGAAAGTCCACACCAGACTTTTTAACAGCAAAGCCTTTTCAACTACAGTATTTATGAGAAAAAGTAAGGGGAGGTGTGAGGGTTCATAGTGTTTTTTTGAAAGGTTAGGACTATGCTACTCAGTTTGTTGTAGCATGTTAGAAGCTATGGCATCAAAATAAATAGATGTTCATGGGTGGGCTTGAACCACCAACATTTCGGTTAACAGTCGAACGCGCTAACCGATTGCGCAACAGAGACACACACCTGGTTACCTAATTTGCTTCTCCTTTGCCATCCAGTGATGGAAAGTTTTTTGAAAGGTTAGGACTATGCCCTGCAGTTTGTTATAGCAAGTTAAAAGCTATGGCATCAAAATAAATAGACTTCCCTGGGTGGGCTTGAATCACCAACATTTGGGTAACAGCCGAAGGCGCTAAGCGATTGCGCCACAGAGACTCACTCATGATTCCCTACTTTGCTTTTCCTTTGCCATCCAGTAATGGAAAGTCCACACCAGACTTTTTAACAGCAAAGCCTTTTCAACTACAGTATTTATGAGAAAAAGTAAGGGGCGGTGTGAGGGTTCATAGTGTTTTTTTGAAAGGTTAAGACTATGCCCTGCAGTTTGTTATAGCAAGTTAAAAGCTATGGCATCAAAATAATTAGATTTCCCTGGGTGGGCTTGAATCACCAACCTTTTGGGTAACAGCCGAACGCGCTAACTGATTGCTTTTCCTTTGCCATTCAGTAATGGAATGTCCACACCAGACTTTTTAACAGCAAAACATTTTCAACTACAGTATTTATGAGAAAAAGTAAGGGGCGGTGTGAGGGTTCATAGTGTTTTTTTGAAAGGTTAGGACTATGCTACTCAGTTTGTTGTAGCATGTTAGAAGCTATGGCATCAAAATAAATAGATGTTCCTGGGTGGGCTTGAACCACCAACATTTCGGTTAACAGCCGAACGCGCTAACCGATTGCGCAACAGAGACACACACCTGGTTACCTAATTTGCTTCTCCTTTGCCATTCAGTGATGGAAAGTTTTTTGAAAGGTTAGGACTATGCCCTGCAGTTTGTTATAGCAAGCTAAAAGCTATGGCATCAAAATAAATAGACTACCCTGGGTAGGCTTGAATCACCAACCTTTCAAGTAACAGCGAAGGCGCTAAGCGATTGCGCCACAGAGACTCACTCATGATTCCCTACTTTGCTTTTCCTTTGCCATCCAGTAATGGAAAGTCCACACCAGACTTTTTAACAGCAAAGCCTTTTCAACTACAGTATTTATGAGAAAAAGTAAGGGGCGGTGTGAGGGTTCATAGTGTTTTTTTGAAAGGTTAGGACTATGCTACTCAGTTTGTTGTAGCATGTTAGAAGCTATGGCATCAAAATAAATAGATGTTCCTTGGTGGGCTTGAACCACCAACATTTCGGTTAACAGCCGAACGCGCTAACCGATTGCGCAACAGAGACACACACCTGGTTACCTAATTTGCTTCTCCTTTGCCATCCAGTGATGGAAAGTTTTTTGAAAGGTTAGGACTATGCCCTGCTGTTTGTTATAGCAAGTTAAAAGCTATGGCATCAAAATAAATAGACTTCCCTGGGTGGGCTTGAATCACCAACCTTTCGGGTAACAGCCGAAGGCGCTAAGCGATTGCGCCACAGAGACTCACTCATGATTCCCTACTTTGCTTTTCCTTTGCCATTCAGTAATGGAAAGTCCACACCAGACTTTTTAACAGCAAAGCCTTTTCAACTACAGTATTTATGAGAAAAAGTAAGGGGCGGTGTGAGGGTTCATAGTGTTTTTTTGAAAGGTTAGGACTATGCTACTCAGTTTGTTGTAGCATGTTAGAAGCTATGGCATCAAAATAAATAGATGTTCCTGGGTAGGCTTGAACCACCAACATTTTGGTTAACAGCCGAACGCGCTAACCGATTGCGCAACAGAGACACACACCTGGTTACCTAATTTGCTTCTCCTTTGCCATCCAGTGATGGAAAGTTTTTTGAAAGGTTAGGACTATGCTCTTCAGTTTGTTGTAGCATGTTAGAAGCTATGGCATCAAAAAAAAATAGACGTGCCTGGGTGGGCTTGAACCACCAACCTTTCGGTTAACAGCCGAACGCGCTAACCGATTGCGCCACAGAGACACACACCTGGTTACCTAATTTGCTTCTCCTTTGCCATCCAGTGATGGAAAGTTTTTTGAAAGGTTAGGACTATGCCCTGCAGTTTGTTATAGCAAGTTAAAAGCTATGGCATCAAAATAAATAGACGTCCCTGGGTGGGCTTGAACCACCAACCTTTCGGTTAACAGCCGAACGCGCTAACCGATTGCGCCACAGAGACATACTCTTGATTATCTACTTTGCTTTTCCTTTGCCATTCAGTAATGGAAAGTCCACACCAGACTTTTTAACAGCAAAGCCTTTTCAACTACAGTATTTATGAGAAAAAGTAAGGGGCGGTGTGAGGGTTCATAGTGTTTTTTTGAAAAGTTAGGACTATGTTTTTCAGTTTGTTGTAGCATGTTAGAAGCTATGGCATGAAAATAAATAGACGTCCCAGGGTGGGCTTAAACCACCAACCTTTCGGAACAGCCGAACGCGCTAACCGATTGCGCCACAGAGACACACACCTGGTTACCTAATTTGCTTTCCCTTTGCCATCCAGTGATGGAAAGTTTTTTGAAAGGTTAGGACTATGCCCTGCAGTTTGTTATAGCAAGTTAAAAGCTATGGCATCAAAATAAATAGACTTCCCTGGGTGGGCTTGAATCACCAAACTTTCGGGTAACAGCCGAACGCGCTAACCGATTGCGCCACAGAGACTCACGCATGATTCCCTACTTTGCTTTTCCTTTGCCATCCAGTAATGGAAAGTCCACACCAGACTTTTTAACAGCAAAGCCTTTTCAACTACAGTATTTATGAGAAAAAGTAAGGGGCGGTGTGAGGGTTCATAGTGTTTTTTTGAAAGGTTAGGACTATGCTCTTCAGTTTGTTGTAGCATGTTAGAAGCTATGGCATCAAAATAAATAGACGTCCCTGGGTGGGCTTGAACCACCCACCTTTCGGTTAACAGCCGAACGCGCTAACCGATTGCGCCACAGAGACACACAACTGGTTAACTAATTTTCTTCTCCTTTGCCATCCAGTGATGGAAAGTTTTTTGAAAGGTTAGGACTATGCCCTGCAGTTTGTTATAGCATGTTAGAAGCTATGGCATCAAAATAAATAGACGTCCCTGGGGGGGCTTGAACCACCCACCGTTCGGTTGACAGCCGAACGCGCTAACCGATTGCGCCACAGAGAAACACACCAGGCTAATTAATTTGCTTCTCCTTTGCCATCCAGTGATGGAAAGTTTTTTGAAAGGTTAGGACTATGCCCTGCAGTTTGTTATAGCAAGTTAAAAGCTATGGCATCAAAATAAATAGACATCCCTGGGTGGGCTTGAACCACCAACCTTTCAATTAACAGCCGAACGCGCTTACCGATTGCGCCACAGAGACATACTTTTGATTATCTACTTTGCTTTTCCTTTGCCATTCAGTAATGGAAAGTCCACACCAGACTTTTTAACAGCAAAGCCTTTTCAACTACAGTATTTATGAGAAAAAGTAAGGGGCGGTGTGAGGGTTCATAGTGTTTTTTTGAAAAAGGTTAAGACTATGCCCTGCAGTTTGTTATAGCAAGTTAAAAGCTATGGCATCAAAATAAATAGACTTCCCTGGGTGGGCTTGAATCACCAACCTTTCGGGTAACAGCCGAACGCGCTAACCGATTGCGCCATAGAGACTCACTCATGATTCCCTACTTTGCTTTTCCTTTGCCATCCAGTAATGGAAAGTCCACACCAGACTTTTTCACAGCAAAGCCTTTTCAACTACAGTATTTATGAGAAAAAGTAAGGGGCGGTGTGAGGGTTCATAGTGTTTTTTTGAAAGGTTAAGACTATGCCCTGCAGTTTGTTATAGCAAGTTAAAAGCTATGGCATCAAAATAAATAGACTTCCCTGGGTGGGCTTGAATCACCAACCTTTCGGGTAACAGCCGAACGCGCTAACTGATTGCTTTTCCTTTGCCATTCAGTAATGGAAAGTCCACACCAGACTTTTTAACAGCAAAGCCTTTTCAACTACAGTATTTATGAGAAAAAGTAAGAGGCGGTGTGAGGGTTCATAGTGTTTTTTTGAAAGGTTAGGACTATGCTCTTCAGTTTGTTGTAGCATGTTAGAAGCTATGGCATCAAAATAAATAGACTTCCCTGGGTGGGCTTGAACCACCAACCTTTTGGTTAAAAGCCGAACGCGCTAACCGATTGCTCAAAAGAGACACACAACTGGTTAACTAATTTGCTTCTCCTTTGCCATCCAGTAATGGAAAGTTTTTTGAAAGGTTAGGACTATGCCCTGCAGTTTGTTATAGCAAGTTAAAAGCTATGGCATCAAAATAAATAGACTTCCCTGGGTGGGCTTGAATCACCAACATTTGGGTAACAGCCAAAGGCGCTAAGCGATTGCGCCACAGAGACTCACTCATGATTCCCTACTTTGCTTTTCCTTTGCCATTCAGTAATGGAAAGTCCACACCAGACTTTTTAACAGCAAAGCCTTTTCAACTACAGTATTTATGAGTAAAAGTAAGGGGCGGTGTGAGGGTTCATAGTGTTTTTTTGAAAGGTTAAGACTATGCCCTGCAGTTTGTTATAGCAAGTTAAAAGCTATGGCATCAAAATAATTAGATTTCCCTGGGTGGGCTTGAATCACCAACCTTTTGGGTAACAGCCGAACGCGCTAACTGATTGCTTTTCCTTTGCCATTCAGTAATGGAATGTCCACACCAGACTTTTTAACAGCAAAGCCTTTTCAACTACAGTATTTATGAGAAAAAGTAAGGGGCGGTGTGAGGGTTCATAGTGTTTTTTTGAAAGGTTAGGACTATGCTACTCAGTTTGTTGTAGCATGTTAGAAGCTATGGCATCAAAATAAATAGATGTTCCTGGGTGGGCTTGAACCACCAACATTTCGGTTAACAGCCGAACGCGCTAACCGATTGCGCAACAGAGACACACACCTGGTTACCTAATTTGCTTCTCCTTTGCCATTCAGTGATGGAAAGTTTTTTGAAAGGTTAGGACTATGCCCTGCAGTTTGTTATAGCAAGCTAAAAGCTATGGCATCAAAATAAATAGACTTCCCTGGGTGGGCTTGAATCACCAACCTTTCGGGTAACAGCCGAAGGCGCTAAGCGATTGCGCCACAGAGACTCACTCATGATTCCCTACTTTGCTTTTCCTTTGCCATCCAGTAATGGAAAGTCCACACCAGACTTTTTAACAGCAAAGCCTTTTCAACTACAGTATTTATGAGAAAAAGTAAGGGGCAGTGTGAGGGTTCATAGTGTTTTTTTGAAAGGTTAGGACTATGCTACTCAGTTTGTTGTAGCATGTTAGAAGCTATGGCATCAAAATAAATAGATGTTCCTGGGTAGGCTTGAACCACCAACATTTTGGTTAACAGCCGAACGCGCTAACCGATTGCGCAACAGAGACACACACCTGGTTACCTAATTTGCTTCTCCTTTGCCATCCAGTGATGGAAAGTTTTTTGAAAGGTTAGGACTATGCTCTTCAGTTTGTTGTAGCATGTTAGAAGCTATGGCATCAAAAAAAAATAGACGTGCCTGGGTGGGCTTGAACCACCAACCTTTCGGTTAACAGCCGAACGCGCTAACCGATTGCGCCACAGAGACACACACCTGGTTACCTAATTTGCTTCTCCTTTGCCATCCAGTGATGGAAAGTTTTTTGAAAGGTTAGGACTATGCCCTGCAGTTTGTTATAGCAAGTTAAAAGCTATGGCATCAAAATAAACAGACGTCCCTGGGTGGGCTTGAACCACCAACCTTTCGGTTAACAGCCGAACGCGCTAACCGATTGCGCCACAGAGACATACTCTTCATTATCTACTTTGCTTTTCCTTTGCCATTCAGTAATGGAAAGTCTACACCAGACTTTTTAACAGCAAAGCCTTTTCAACTACAGTATTTATGAGAAAAAGTAAGGGGCGGTGTGAGGGTTCATAGTGTTTTTTTGAAAAGTTAGGACTATGTTTTTCAGTTTGTTGTAGCATGTTAGAAGCTATGGCATGAAAATAAATAGACGTCCCAGGGTGGGCTTAAACCACCAACCTTTCGGAACAGCCGAACGCGCTAACCGATTGCGCCACAGAGACACACACCTGGTTACCTAATTTGCTTTCCCTTTGCCATCCAGTGATGGAAAGTTTTTTGAAAGGTTAGGACTATGCCCTGCAGTTTGTTATAGCAAGTTAAAAGCTATGGCATCAAAATAAATAGACTTCCCTGGGTGGGCTTGAATCACCAAACTTTCGGGTAACAGCCGAACGCGCTAACCGATTGCGCCACAGAGACTCACTCATGATTCCCTACTTTGCTTTTCCTTTGCCATCCAGTAATGGAAAGTCCACACCAGACTTTTTAACAGCAAAGCCTTTTCAACTACAGTATTTATGAGAAAAAGTAAGGGGCGGTGTGAGGGTTCATAGTGTTTTTTTGAAAGGTTAGGACTATGCTCTTCAGTTTGTTGTAGCATGTTAGAAGCTATGGCATCAAAATAAATAGACGTCCCTGGGTGGGCTTGAACCACCCACCTTTCGGTTAACAGCCGAACGCGCTAACCGATTGCGCCACATAGACACACAACTGGTTAACTAATTTGCTTCCCCTTTTCCATCCAGTGATGGAAAGTTTTTTGAAAGGTTAGGACTATGCCCTGCAGTTTGTTATAGCATGTTAGAAGCTATGGCATCAAAATAAATAGACGTCCCTGGGGGGGCTTGAACCACCAACCTTTCGATTAACAGCCGAATGCGATAACCGATTGCGCCACAAAGACATACTCTTGATTATCTACTTTGCTTTTCCTTTGCCATTCAGTAATGGAAAGTCCACACCAGACTTTTTAACAGCAAAGCCTTTTCAACTACAGTATTTATGAGAAAAAGTAAGGGGCGGTGTGAGGGTTCATAGTGTTTTTTTGAAAGGTTAAGACTATGCCCTGCAGTTTGTTATAGCAAGTTAAAAGCTATGGCATCAAAATAAATAGACTTCCCTGGGTGGGCTTGAATCACCAACCTTTCGGGGAACAGCCGAACGCGCTAACTGATTGCTTTTCCTTTGCCATTCAGTAATGGAAAGTCCACACCAGACTTTTTAACAGCAAAGCCTTTTCAACTACAGTATTTAAGAGAAAAAGTAAGAGGCGGTGTGAGGGTTCATAGTGTTTTTTTGAAAGGTTAGGACTATGCTCTTCAGTTTGTTGTAGCATGTTAGAAGCTATGGCATCAACATAAATAGACTTCCCTGGGTGGGCTTGAACCACCAACCTTTTGGTTAAAAGCCGAACGCGCTAACCGATTGCGCAACAGAGACACACAACTGGTTAACTAATTTGCTTCTCCTTTGCCATCCAGTGATGGAAAGTTTTTTGAAAGGTTAGGACTATGCCCTGCAGTTTGTTATAGCAAGTTAAAAGCTATGGCATCAAAATAAATAGACTTCCCTGGGTGGGCTTGAATCACCAACCTTTCGGGTAACAGCCAAACGCTCTAACCGATTGCGCCACAGAGACTCACTTATGAATCCCTACTTTGCTTTTCCTTTGCCATTCAGTAATGGAAAGTCCACACCAGACTTTTTAACAGCAAAGCCTTTTCAACTACAGTATTTATGAGAAAAAGTAAGGGGCGGTGTGAGGGTCCATAGTGTTTTTTTGAAAGGTTAGGACTATGCCCTGCAGTTTGTGATAGCAAGTTAAAATCTATGGCATCAAAATAATTAGATTTCCCTGGGTGGGCTTGAATCACCAACCTTTTGGGTAACAGCCGAACGCGCTAACTGATTGCTTTTCCTTTGCCATTCAGTAATGGAAAGTCCACACCAGACTTTTTAACAGCAAAGCCTTTTCAACTACAGTATTTATGAGAAAAAGTAAGGGGAGGTGTGAGGGTTCATAGTGTTTTTTTGAAAGGTTAGGACTATGCTACTCAGTTTGTTGTAGCATGTTAGAAGCTATGGCATCAAAATAAATAGATGTTCATGGGTGGGCTTGAACCACCAACATTTCGGTTAACAGCCGAACGCGCTAACCGATTGCGCAACAGAGACACACACCTGGTTACCTAATTTGCTTCGCCTTTGCCATCCAGTGATGGAAAGTTTTTTGAAAGGTTAGGACTATGCCCTGCAGTTTGTTATAGCAAGTTAAAAGCTATGGCATCAAAATAAATAGACTTCCCTGGGTGGGCTTGAATCACCAACATTTGGGTAACAGCCGAAGGCGCTAAGCGATTGCGCCACAGAGACTCACTCATGATTCCCTACTTTGCTTTTCCTTTGCCATCCAGTAATGGAAAGTCCACACTAGACTTTTTAACAGCAAAGCCTTTTCAACTACAGTATTTATGAGAAAAAGTAAGGGGCGGTGTGAGGGTTCATAGTGTTTTTTTGAAAGGTTAAGACTATGCCCTGCAGTTTGTTATAGCAAGTTAAAAGCTATGGCATCAAAATAATTAGATTTCCCTGGGTGGGCTTGAATCACCAACCTTTTGGGTAACAGCCGAACGCGCTAACCGATTGCGCAACAGAGACACACACCTGGTTACCTAATTTGCTTCTCCTTTGCCATCCAGTGATGGAAAGTTTTTTGAAAGGTTAGGACTATGCTCTTCAGTTTGTTGTAGCATGTTAGAAGCTATGGCATCAAAAAAAAATAGACGTGCCTGGGTGGGCTTGAACCACCAACCTTTCGGTTAACAGCCGAACACGCTAACCGATTGCGCCACAGAGACATACACTTGATTATCTACTTTGCTTTTCCTTTGCCATTCAGTAATGGAAAGTCCACACCAGACTTTTTAACAGCAAAGCCTTTTCAACTACAGTATTTATGAGAAAAAGTAAGGGGCGGTGTGAGGGTTCATAGTGTTTTTTTGAAAAGTTAGGACTATGTTTTTCAGTTTGTTGTAGCATGTTAGAAGCTATGGCATGAAAATAAATAGACGTCCCAGGGTGGGCTTAAACCACCAACCTTTCGGAACAGCCGAACGCGCTAACCGATTGCGCCACAGGGACTATGGGACTATGCCCTGCAGTTTGTTATAGCATGTTAGAAGCTATGGCATCAAAATAAATAGACGTCCCTGGGGGGGCTTGAACCACCCACCGTTCGGTTGACAGCCGAACGCGCTAACCGATTGCGCCACAGAGAAAAACACCAGGCTAATTAATTTGCTTTTCCTTTGCCATCCAGTGATGGAAAGTTTTTTGAAAGGTTAGGACTATGCCCTGCAGTTTGTTATAGCAAGTTAAAAGCTATGGCATCAAAATAAATAGACTTCCCTGGGTGGGCTTGAATCACCAACCTTTCGGGTAACAGCCGAACGCGCTAACCGATTGCGCCATAGAGACTCACTCATGATTCCCTACTTTGCTTTTCCTTTGCCATCCAGTAATGGAAAGTCCACACCAGACTTTTTCACAGCAAAGCCTTTTCAACTACAGTATTTATGAGAAAAAGTAAGGGGCGGTGTGAGGGTTCATAGTGTTATTTTGAAAGTTTAGGACTATGCTCTTCAGTTTGCTGTAGCATGTTAAAAGCTATGGCATCAAAATATATAGACGTCCCTGGGTGGGCTTGAACCAGCAACCTTTCGGTTAACAGCCGAACGCGCTAACCGATTGCGCCACAGAGACACACACCTGGTTACCTAATTTGCTTCTCCTTTGCCATTCAGTGATGGAAAGTTTTTTGAAAGGTTAGGACTATGCCCTGCAGTTTGTTATAGCAAGTTAAAAGCTATGGCATCAAAATAAATAGACGTCACTGGGTGGGCTTGAACCACCAACCTTTTGATTAACAGCCGAATGCGATAACCGATTGCGCCACAGAGACATACTTTTGATTATCTACTTTGCTTTTCCTTTGCTTTTCAGTAATGGAAAGTCCACACCAGACTTTTTAACAGCAAAGCCTTTTCAACTACAGTATTTAGTATTTATGAGAAAAAGTAAGGGGCGGTGTGAGTGTTCATAGTGTTTTTTTGAAAGGTTAGGACTATGCTCTTCAGTTTGTTGTAGCATGTTAGAAGCTATGGCATCAAAAAAAATAGACGGGCCTGGGTGGGCTTGAACCACCAACCTTTAGGTTAACAGCTGAACGCGCTAACCGAATGCGCCACAGAGACACACACCTGGTTACCTAATTTGCTTCTCCTTTGCCATCCAGTGATGGAAAGTTTTTTGAAAGGTTAGGACTATGCCCTGCAGTTTGTTATAGCAAGTTAAAAGCTATGGCATCAAAATAAATATACTTCCCTGGGTGGGCTTGAATCACCAACCTTTCGGGTAACAGCCAAACGCTCTAACCGATTGCGCCACAGAGACTCACTTATGAATCCCTACTTTGCTTTTCCTTTGCCATCCAGTAATGGAAAGTCCACACCAGACTTTTAACAGCAAAGCCTTTTCAACTACAGTATTTATGAGAAAAAGTAGGGGCGGTGTGAGGGTCCATAGTGTTTTTTTGAAAGGTTAGGACTATGCTACTCAGTTTGTTGTAGCATGTTAGAAGCTATGGCATCAAAATAAATAGATGTTCCTGGGTAGGCTTGAACCACCAACATTTTGGTTAACAGCCGAACGCGCTAACCGATTGCGCAACAGAGACACACACCTGGTTACCTAATTTGCTTCTCCTTTGCCATCCAGTGATGGAAAGTTTTTTGAAAGGTTAGGACTATGCCCTGCTGTTTGTTATAGCAAGTTAAAAGCTATGGCATCAAAATAAATAGACTTCCCTGGGTGGGCTTGAATCACCAACCTTTCGGGTAACAGCCAAAGGCGCTAAGCGATTGCGCCACAGAGACTCACTCATGATTCCCTACTTTGCTTTTCCTTTGCCATCCAGTAATGGAAAGTCCACACCAGACTTTTTAACAGCAAAGCCTTTTCAACTACAGTATTTATGAGAAAAAGTAAGGGGCGGTGTGAGGGTTCATAGTGTTTTTTTGAAAGGTTAGGACTATGCTCTTCAGTTTGTTGTAGCATGTTAGAAGCTATGGCATCAAAAAAAAATAGACGTGCCTGGGTGGGCTTGAACCACCAACCTTTCGGTTAACAGCCGAACGCGCTAACCGATTGCGCCACAGAGACACACACCTGGTTACCTAATTTCCTTCTCCTTTGCCATCCAGTGATGGAAAGTTTTTTGAAAGGTTAGGACTATGCCCTGCAGTTTGTTATAGCAAGTTAAAAGCTATGGCATCAAAATAAATAGACTTCCCTGGGTGGGCTTGAATCACCAACATTTGGGTAACAGCCGAACGCGCTAACCGAATGCGCCACAGAGACACACACCTGGTTACCTAATTTGCTTCTCCTTTGCCATCCAGTGATGGAAAGTTTTTTGAAAGGTTAGGACTATGCCCTGCAGTTTGTTATAGCAAGTTAAAAGCTATGGCATCAAAATAAATAGACTTCCCTGGGTGGGCTTGAATCACCAACCTTTCGGGTAACAGCCAAACGCTCTAACCGATTGCGCCACAGAGACTCACTTATGAATCCCTACTTTGCTTTTCCTTTGCCATCCAGTAATGGAAAGTCCACACCAGACTTTTAACAGCAAAGCCTTTTCAACTACAGTATTTATGAGAAAAAGTAGGGGCGGTGTGAGGGTCCATAGTGTTTTTTTGAAAGGTTAGGACTATGCTACTCAGTTTGTTGTAGCATGTTAGAAGCTATGGCATCAAAATAAATAGATGTTCCTGGGTAGGCTTGAACCACCAACATTTTGGTTAACAGCCGAACGCGCTAACCGATTGCGCAACAGAGACACACACCTGGTTACCTAATTTGCTTCTCCTTTGCCATCCAGTGATGGAAAGTTTTTTGAAAGGTTAGGACTATGCCCTGCTGTTTGTTATAGCAAGTTAAAAGCTATGGCATCAAAATAAATAGACTTCCCTGGGTGGGCTTGAATCACCAACCTTTCGGGTAACAGCCGAAGGCGCTAAGCGATTGCGCCACAGAGACTCACTCATGATTCCCTACTTTGCTTTTCCTTTGCCATCCAGTAATGGAAAGTCCACACCAGACTTTTTAACAGCAAAGCCTTTTCAACTACAGTATTTATGAGAAAAAGTAAGGGGCGGTGTGAGGGTTCATAGTGTTTTTTTGAAAGGTTAGGACTATGCTCTTCAGTTTGTTGTAGCATGTTAGAAGCTATGGCATCAAAAAAAAATAGACGTGCCTGGGTGGGCTTGAACCACCAACCTTTCGGTTAACAGCCGAACGCGCTAACCGATTGCGCCACAGAGACACACACCTGGTTACCTAATTTCCTTCTCCTTTGCCATCCAGTGATGGAAAGTTTTTTGAAAGGTTAGGACTATGCCCTGCAGTTTGTTATAGCAAGTTAAAAGCTATGGCATCAAAATAAATAGACGTCCCTCGGTGGGCTTGAACCACCAACCTTTCGGTTAACAGCCGAACGCGCTAACCGATTGCGCCACAGAGACATACTCTTGATTATCTACTTTGCTTTTCCTTTGCCATTCAGTAATGGAAAGTCCACACCAGACTTTTTAACAGCAAAGCCTTTTCAACTACAGTATTTATGAGAAAAAGTAAGGGGCGGTGTGAGGGTTCATAGTGTTTTTTTGAAAAGTTAGGATTATGTTTTTCAGTTTGTTGTAGCATGTTAGAAGCTATGGCATGAAAATAAATAGACGTCCCAGGGTGGGCTTAAACCACCAACCTTTCGGAACAGCCGAACGCGCTAACCGATTGCGCCACAGAGACACACACCTGGTTACCTAATTTCCTTCTCCTTTGCCATCCAGTGATGGAAAGTTTTTTGAAAGGTTAGGACTATGCCCTGCAGTTTGTTATAGCAAGTTAAAAGCTATGGCATCAAAATAAATAGACGTCCCTCGGTGGGCTTGAACCACCAACCTTTCGGTTAACAGCCGAACGCGCTAACCGATTGCGCCACAGAGACATACTCTTGATTATCTACTTTGCTTTTCCTTTGCCATTCAGTAATGGAAAGTCCACACCAGACTTTTTAACAGCAAAGCCTTTTCAACTACAGTATTTATGAGAAAAAGTAAGGGGCGGTGTGAGGGTTCATAGTGTTTTTTTGAAAAGTTAGGATTATGTTTTTCAGTTTGTTGTAGCATGTTAGAAGCTATGGCATGAAAATAAATAGACGTCCCAGGGTGGGCTTAAACCACCAACCTTTCGGAACAGCCGAACGCGCTAACCGATTGCGCCACAGAGACACACACCTGGTTACCTAATTTGCTTTCCCTTTGCCATCCAGTGATGGAAAGTTTTTTGAAAGGTTAGGACTATGCCCTGCAGTTTGTTATAGCAAGTTAAAAGCTATGGCATCAAAATAAATAGACTTCCCTGGGTGGGCTTGAATCACCAAACTTTCGGGTAACAGCCGAACGCGCTAACCGATTGCGCCACAGAGACTCACTCATGATTCCCTACTTTGCTTTTCCTTTGCCATCCAGTAATGGAAAGTCCACACCAGACTTTTTAACAGCAAAGCCTTTTCAACTACAGTATTTATGAGAAAAAGTAAGGGGCGGTGTGAGGGTTCATAGTGTTTTTTTGAAAGGTTAGGACTATGCTCTTCAGTTTGTTGTAGCATGTTAGAAGCTATGGCATCAAAATAAATAGACGTCCCTGGGTGGGCTTGAACCACCCACCTTTCGGTTAACAGCCGAACGCGCTAACCGATTGCGCCACAGAGACACACAACTGGTTAACTAATTTGCTTCTCCTTTGCCATCCAGTGATGGAAAGTTTTTTGAAAGGTTAGGACTATGCCCTGCAGTTTGTTATAGCATGTTAGAAGCTATGGCATCAAAATAAACAGACGTCCCTGGGGGGGCTTGAACCACCCACCGTTCGGTTGACAGCCGAACGCGCTAACCGATTGCGCCACAGAGAAACACACCAGGCTAATTAATTTGCTTCTCCTTTGCCATACAGTGATGGAAAGTTTTTTGAAAGGTTAGGACTATGCCCTGCAGTTTGTTATAGCAAGTTAAAAGCTATGGCATCAAAATAAATAGACTTCCCTGGGTGGGCTTGAATCACCAACCTTTCGGGTAACAGCCGAACGCGCTAACCGATTGCGCCATAGAGACTCACTCATGATTCCCTACTTTGCTTTTCCTTTGCCATCCAGTAATAGAAAGTCCACACCAGACTTTTTCACAGCAAAGCCTTTTCAACTACAGTATTTATGAGAAAAAGTAAGGGGCGGTGTGAGGGTTCATAGTGTTATTTTGAAAGTTTAGGACTATGCTCTTCAGTTTGCTGTAGCATGTTAAAAGCTATGGCATCAAAATATATAGACGTCCCTGGGTGGGCTTGAACCACCAACGTTTTGGTTAACAGCCGAACGCGCTAACCGATTGCGCCACAGAGACACACACCTGGTTACCTAATTTGCTTCTCCTTTGCCATTCAGTGATGGAAAGTTTTTTGAAAGGTTAGGACTATGCCCTGCAGTTTGTTATAGCAAGTTAAAAGCTATGGCATCAAAATAAATAGACGTCACTGGGTGGGCTTGAACCACCAACCTTTTGATTAACAGCCGAATGCGATAACCGATTGCGCCACAGAGACATACTTTTGATTATCTACTTTGCTTTTCCTTTGCTTTTCAGTAATGGAAAGTCCACACCAGACTTTTTAGCAGCAAAGCCTTTTCAACTACAGTATTTATGAGAAAAAGTAAGGGGCGGTGTGAGGGTTCATAGTGTTTTTTTGAAAGGTTAGGACTATGCTACTCTGTTTGTTGTAGCATGTTAGAAGCTATGGCATCAAAAAAAATAGACGGGCCTGGGTGGGCTTGAACCACCAACCTTTAGGTTAACAGCCGAACGCGCTAACCGAATGCGCCACAGAGACACACACCTGGTTACCTAATTTGCTTCTCCTTTGCCATCCAGTGATGGAAAGTTTTTTGAAAGGTTAGGACTATGCCCTGCAGTTTGTTATAGCAAGTTAAAAGCTATGGCATCAAAATAAATAGACGTCCCTGGGTGGGCTTGAACCACCAACCTTTCGGTTAACAGCCGAACGCGCTAACCGATTGCACCACAGAGACATACTCTTGATTATCTACTTTGCTTTTCCTTTGCCATTCAGTAATGGAAAGTCCACACCAGACTTTTTAACAGCAAAGCCTTTTCAACTACAGTATTTATGAGAAAAAGTAAGGGGCGGTGTGAGGGTTCATAGTGTTTTTTTGAAAGGTTAGGACTATGCTACTCAGTTTGTTGTAGCATGTTAGAAGCTATGGCATCAAAATAAATAGATGTTCCTGGGTAGGCTTGAACCACCAACATTTTGGTTAACAGCCGAACGCGCTAACCGATTGCGCAACAGAGACACACACCTGGTTACCTAATTTGCTTCTCCTTTGCCATCCAGTGATGGAAAGTTTTTTGAAAGGTTAGGACTATGCTCTTCAGTTTGTTGTAGCATGTTAGAAGCTATGGCATCAAAAAAAAATAGACGTGCCTGGGTGGGCTTGAACCACCAACCTTTCGGTTAACAGCCGAACGCGCTAACCGATTGCGCCACAGAGACACACACCTGGTTACCTAATTTGCTTCTCCTTTGCCATCCAGTGATGGAAAGTTTTTTGAAAGGTTAGGACTATGCCCTGCAGTTTGTTATAGCAAGTTAAAAGCTATGGCATCAAAATAAATAGACGTCCCTGGGTGGGCTTGAACCACCAACCTTTCGGTTAACAGCCGAACGCGCTAACCGATTGCGCCACAGAGACACACACCTGGTTAGCTAATTTGCTTCTCCTTTGCCATCCAGTGATGGAAAGTTTTTTGAAAGGTTAGGACTATGCCCTGCAGTTTGTTATAGCAAGTTAAAATCTATGGCATCAAAATAATTAGATTTCCCTGGGTGGGCTTGAATCACCAACCTTTTGGGTAACAGCCGAACGCGCTAACTGATTGCTTTTCCTTTGCCATTCAGTAATGGAAAGTCCACACCAGACTTTTTAACAGCAAAGCCTTTTCAACTACAGTATTTATGAGAAAAAGTAAGGGGAGGTGTGAGGGTTCATAGTGTTTTTTTGAAAGGTTAGGACTATGCTACTCAGTTTGTTGTAGCATGTTAGAAGCTATGGCATCAAAATAAATAGATGTTCATGGGTGGGCTTGAACCACCAACATTTCGGTTAACAGCCGAACGCGCTAACCGATTGCGCAACAGAGACACACACCTGGTTACCTAATTTGCTTCTCCTTTGCCATCCAGTGATGGAAAGTTTTTTGAAAGGTTAGGACTATGCCCTGCAGTTTGTTATAGCAAGTTAAAAGCTATGGCATCAAAATAAATAGACTTCCCTGGGTGGGCTTGAATCACCAACATTTGGGTAACAGCCGAAGGCGCTAAGCGATTGCGCCACAGAGACTCACTCATGATTCCCTACTTTGCTTTTCCTTTGCCATCCAGTAATGGAAAGTCCACACCAGACTTTTTAACAGCAAAGCCTTTTCAACTACAGTATTTATGAGAAAAAGTAAGGGGCGGTGTGAGGGTTCATAGTGTTTTTTTGAAAGGTTAAGACTATGCCCTGCAGTTTGTTATAGCAAGTTAAAAGCTATGGCATCAAAATAATTAGATTTCCCTGGGTGGGCTTGAATCACCAACCTTTTGGGTAACAGCCGAACGCGCTAACTGATTGCTTTTCCTTTGCCATTCAGTAATGGAATGTCCACACCAGACTTTTTAACAGCAAAGCCTTTTCAACTACAGTATTTATGAGAAAAAGTAAGGGGCGGTGTGAGGGTTCATAGTGTTTTTTTGAAAGGTTAGGACTATGCTACTCAGTTTGTTGTAGCATGTTAGAAGCTATGGCATCAAAATAAATAGATGTTCCTGGGTGGGCTTGAACCACCAACATTTCGGTTAACAGCCGAACGCGCTAACCGATTGCGCAACAGAGACACACACCTGGTTACCTAATTTGCTTCTCCTTTGCCATTCAGTGATGGAAAGTTTTTTGAAAGGTTAGGACTATGCCCTGCAGTTTGTTATAGCAAGCTAAAAGCTATGGCATCAAAATAAATAGACTTCCCTGGGTGGGCTTGAATCACCAACCTTTCAGGTAACAGCGAAGGCGCTAAGCGATTGCGCCACAGAGACTCACTCATGATTCCCTACTTTGCTTTTCCTTTGCCATCCAGTAATGGAAAGTCCACACCAGACTTTTTAACAGCAAAGCCTTTTCAACTACAGTATTTATGAGAAAAAGTAAGGGG